>JPKD01000139.1:0-12613 GCA_000750935.1 Pseudogymnoascus sp. VKM F-4519 (FW-2642)
TACCCCCCTCCCTAAGTCGCTCTCCTAGGCGCCGCCCTCCCCGTAATCCAGTACCTACGTAATTTTCCCCCTGCGCTGCGCTAACATACAGATTAGGATGAATAACAACCTGCCCTGCATCTACAACCCGCTGCGCTATCTCCCTCACCCTCGGCTCTAGGCTCAGCTCTATAAGATCACCACCCCCATAATCTGCAGACCTCGAAGCTTCGTAGTAGGGAATAATCGGCTGCTGCTGGCGCCTCAGAGGGAACTCTTCGTCCTTATCTAAGTCTCTACATCTTAAAACATTCGGCTTCCCCGTTGCATCACCGACGAGGAGACAAGAATGGTCGCTTAAGAAAACACTAGCTGAGATGCCGCCGGATAAGGTGATGACGTCTGCAACATGCACTTCGGTAGGGGGAGCACGCACATTCTATGCTTTGACCACGCCGTCTAAGGAGCCTGTATAGAAACGGTCAGGTGTCTGTCCCTACGTAGCGAATTTCACACCGCTGTCTGTCCGCTTGTGGTTGTTGTCCTTAGTCTCGCCGTCATCTTAGGATTAATCATCAATAGACTTGCCGTGACCTAGAACATAAATAGGCTTATCCTCCTACGCGCTATCCTAGACATATGTATTCCCATCTGTGCAACTCGTAGTGAGGTAGCAGTGCAATGGGCTATTCGACATCAACGTGATCTCATTAATATCAACCGCGCGACAATCAAACGTCTCAGTATGGCTAAAGGTGCCTATTTCTGTCTGGCAAAAGATCCGCAGCTGCGTCCGCACCCTATCCTTATATTCCCCTGTCGCTGACGTCGCGGCTACGAAAACAGGCAGTGTAGGGTGCTACACGACCTCAAACACGATCTGTGTGCGCGCTGAGGTGATCGGAACGCGTGTCCTCTTAGTAGTGTCCTAAAGGCAGAGCTCGCCTGTATCCTCGACGATTTTCGGCACTTCGTTATGAACGTCGAACGAGCGCGGCGAGTATCTAGTAAGGAGGAGATGGGCCACGGATGGCGCCTTGCCCTACTGTAGCGTTGACGGGTAGTACACCTAGGATTGTCGGCTTTAGAGCTGCTTAGCTGACTGTTCATTAGCGCAGGATCTAGAATACGACATAAATGGAGAATTTAAGACATCGTCTTTATTTAAATCGTAAACTCGGATGGCATCTCTGAACACGTTGGCGGCAGTGGCGATTTTGCTATGATGTGGTGAAGTGACTACAAAGTTTATAGAGAGTGGAGCAGAGAGTAGAGAGCAGAGAGCAGAGTAGAGAGTAGAGAGTAGAGTAGAGAGTAGAGAGAGTAGGGGGTAGGGGGCAGAGGGTAGGGAGCAGAGAGCAGAGAGTAGAGAAGCCTTTTAGAGGGTTAAAAAAAAAGGGGGGGGGCAGGAGAGAAAAGAACATCTCTGATAGTAACTATAAGACAGTCACTGTCGGAGATGTCAGGGGCCCTAGTGGGAGTTGAACCCACAACCTCCTGATTTAGAATCAGGAGTGCTAACGTTACACCAGAAGGCCTTTAGATTTAGAGGGGGAGGGGGAAAGGGGGGTTATAAGGGTAGAGGGGGGTAGAGAGAGCAGAGCAGAGAGGAGAGAGCAGAGAGCAGCAGAGAGCAGCAGAGAGCAGCAGAGAGCAGCAGAGGGCAGAGAGCGGAGCAGAGAGCGGAGCAGAGAGCAGCAGAGAGCAGAGAGCGGAGTAGAGAGCAGAGAGTAGAGAGTAGAGTAGAGAGCAGAACAGGGAGCAGAGCAGAGAGCGGAGTAGAGAGTAGAGAGAGTAGGGGGTAGGGGGCAGAGGGTAGAGCATACATAGAGAGCAGAGAGCAGAGAGCAGAGAGCAGAGAGCAGAGAGCAGAGAGCAGAGAGCAGAGAGCAGAGAGCAGAGAGCAGAGAGCAGAGAGCAGAGAGCAGAGAGCAGAGAGCAGAGAGCAGAGAGCAGAGAGCAGAGAGCAGAGAGCAGAGAGCAGAGAGCAGAGAGCAGAGAGCAGAGAGCAGAGAGCAGAGAGCAGAGAGCAGAGAGCAGAGAGCAGAGAGCAGAGAGCAGAGAGCAGAGAGCAGAGAGCAGAGAGCAGAGAGCAGAGAGCAGAGAGCAGAGAGCAGAGAGCAGAGAGCAGAGAGCAGAGAGCAGAGAGCAGAGAGCAGAGAGCAGAGAGCAGAGAGCAGAGAGCAGAGAGCAGAGAGCAGAGAGCAGAGAGCAGAGAGCAGAGAGCAGAGAGCAGAGAGCAGAGAGCAGAGAGCAGAGAGCAGAGAGCAGAGAGCAGAGAGCAGAGAGCAGAGAGCAGAGAGCAGAGAGCAGAGAGCAGAGAGCAGAGAGCAGAGAGCAGAGAGCAGAGAGCAGAGAGCAGAGAGTAGAGGGTAGAGGGTAGAGGGTAGAGAGTAAGATTAGGCAAAATATTATCATATTTTAAAGTAGGGTAGTATGGTTTCGTAGGGTTAAACATTTATAGGGAACATATAACGTACATGTATAGCGAGCGACGCATCCAAGCGAGCGACGCACTTCACACCGTAACGTGACCCCTACACCTTTAAGTTCAATTTTCTCCACAACAAAGTATGGAATCTTCTTCAAATGAAAGCGATATTATACTTGCACTTGAAACTCTTAAAAATCGCAAAGGTGTAAGCGTTAGGTCTATAGCAAAGATCTATAGTGTCCCTGAAGCAACACTACGTCACCAACGCGCTGGCCGACATCCACGACGTGATATTATAGCCAATTCACGGAAATTGTCAAATCTAGAGGAATCAGTTCTTGTTCAATACATACTCGACCTAGCCACCAAAGGATTTCCTCCCCGGCTGTCTATTGTTGAAGATATGGCAAATCGACTACTTGCAACACGCGACGCGCCACGCGTTGGGTCGCGTTGGGCTTCAAACTTTGTAAAGCGCCACCTAGAGCTCCGGACACGCTTCTAGCGCAAATACGACTACCAGAGGGCTAAATGTGAGGACCCAGAAGTTATTCGTGGTTGGTTTGAGCTTGTACAGAATACAATTACGAAGTATAGAATCAATGATGCAGATATCTACAACTTTGATGAGACTGGGTTTATGATGGGTGTTATCTCAACTGCTATGGTTGTAACAAGCTCAGACAGGCGGGCAAAAGCAAAGATGGTACAGCCTGGTAATCAGGAATGGGTTACAGTAATCCAGGGCGTTAACTCCCAAGGCTGGACAGTACCGCCATTCATCATTATTGCAGGCAAAAATCACCTTGCATCTTGGTATGAGAACAGTGGATTTCTAAGTGATTGGGTAATTGCTGTTACTGAAAATGGCTGGACTATAAACGAGAGAGGCATAGATTAGATTTAGCATTTTGAGAAGCATACAAAGCCCCGGAGTGTTAGTGGTTATCGCCTCTTAGTCCTTGATGGTCATGAGAGCCACCACTCAGATGAGTTTGAGGAGCGCCTCTTAGTCCTTAATGGTCATAAGAGCCACCACTCGGATGAGTTTGAGGAGTACTGCAAGGAATACAACATTATTACGCTTTGTATGCCTGCTCACTCTTCCCATATACTCCAGCCGCTTGATATCAGCTGTTTTGGCCCTTTAAAAAAGGCTTACGGTCAGCAAATTAAAGATATAATGCAGGCTCATATTTCTCACATTACTAAGGATGACTTCTTTCCTGCCTTCCACGCAGCATTCAACACTGCAATGACCGAAAGCAACATTTAGGGCGGGTTCCGAGGAGCAGGGCTTCTTCTATTTGACCCTAAGAGAGTGATATCTGCACTTGATCTTAAGTTAAAGACACCAACACCTTAAAGCTCCTGCCTAGGTACTGCTCAACCTTGGGTTTCCTAAACACCAAATAACCCAATTGAAGCCTCATCACAGTCTACATTCATTAAAACCCGAATTGCACGTCATCAAAATAGCTCTCCAACTTCAATCTATACAGCTATTGATCAGTTTACAAAGGGTGCATTACAAATGATGCATCAATTAGCACTATTAAAGGCAGAGAACCAGAACCTCCGACAAGCAAATGAGGTGCTAAGCAAGCGGCGGAAGGCAACAAAAACACGCCTACGGCAAGGAGGATCACTTAGTCAACAGGAAGCACAAGATCTACGGGACGAGAGGGATGTTGTGTAGCAAGTAGAGCAGGAAACAAGGGCGAGTAGTAGTTGGAAGCCAAGGGAAGAAACCCGCGCACGTCGCTGTGGCAAGTGTGGTGAGACTGGACACAATGCGCGGACATGTCAGATTGTAGCGGAGACCTCTTCCGAAGAGGATCCCGAAGAGCTTTAATTGATTTTCATTGTTGTCATAGAATTATGTATTGTTGTGTTGGTAGAGTATGATAAAGTGCGTCGCTCGCTTAGATGCGTCGCTCGCTATACATGTACGTTAAAGCATGTAGTAATAATTAGTTATAGGGTAGTTTTAGCTTAGAAATGTAATAGCAAAGTTAGTTTGTAGATTAGGAAATAGTTAGTAGAGATATAAAGATATTTAATAGTAGGAAGGGGAGAAAAGGGGGGAGTATTTTTTTTTAGAAGGGCTTAAAGATTTGTAGTCTAAACAATATGGTTCAACGGTGTCCCCTGACCCCAAGTTTCACACACCGCCCTACCTGATTAGGCGAGCGGTGTCTTGTTTAGGCACGGTATCACTAGATCTGCCGGTCTTACCCTAGTTGGGAAAAGGAGAGAGATTACTTTGCCAAGGGTACGCGTGCGCGTATGTCGCGCTGCGATCACCATGATGGTGCTCTTATTCTTGTTGGATATTGTTATTCTTGGTATTCTCCCTGCCTAACTTTACACCATTAGTGCGTGCCTTTAGCTCTCCTCTACTCTGGCTCTTTCGCTCTCTACCTTGCAATATGGACTTCCTGCAGTTCCACCCAAGCTATAGGGTCCTCATTTGCACTTATTGCAAATATGCGCTAATACCAAACACTGTCGCAAGCCATCTACGAGATGCTCACAAAGGCCAGCTTAGTCGGACAGAAATAAAAGATTACCTTCAAATTGTTAATGCGATGTCCCTTCAAGCACCAGAGCTAGTTCAACGGATGGAGATTCCGCTAAGCAGCCCACCAGTGCCTCACCTCGTCTTATATTTAGACGGCATAGTGTGTCAGCTATGCGAGTCTTATCCTTATGTTTGTCGCAGCAAGAGGCACATGAGGGCTCACTTAACAGACCACCATGCTTGGACTAGTGGTGAGAAGGGTGGACGGCCGAGTAAAGCTTCCCGAGCAGCAACTGCCGCCTTAGAGACGTCTGTCTCCAAGGTTACAAGTAGCCCTATCGCTTGCCAGACCTTCCATCGAAGCAATTTCTTCCGGTACTTTGTTGTCAAGCCTATGGAGAATGCTGAAATGGCAAGTACAGATGCCAACTTTAGTGGCGATACAGCGAACCCAAACCCACTTAGCCTTGAGGACCAGATCACACTTCAGCTAGCTCAGAAGCTTAGCGCCACAGAACCGTCTCCTATAGGACACAGCCGTCATTACACCCAGGTCTCCCCATAGTTGGACACCACCCGATGGGCCCGCTATATGCAAGGCCACAATCTTCATCAAGCAGCTCAGCTCATTCGCCTCCCAGACTCCCATCGACCAGCTGGATCTGCGAAAACCCAAACCGTAGACCCTGCCGACCATCATCTTCCTGTCATCCTAGAATCTTTTGACCGCATCATTGAGCAAGCCCGCGTTTCACTCTAAGAAGATCGAGTAAATGTATTTGATCAGCATCGAGTTAATGGTTTCCTTCATCGCTGACGCTCCGACCGTCCACTCTTACATAAGCTAAAGGATGGGACATACAAGGCGTATAAGAAAGTTTAGAAGCAATTACTTTGCTTCCTCTATCGACTCGTTTAGCAGCAGCAACAACCATCACTGCATTGCTGCCTTACTGCTGCCTAGACCGTGGCACTTAGCAGTGTCGTTAAGCGAGCTGCAGAAGTGATACAACAACGGGAGGATGGCGACATAGGCCAGGAGTCAGATGCAGCCCAGATTGCAGCCCTAAATCAAGCCACGCTCCTCCTCTACATTGCCTTACTAGACCACGCTCTTTACAAAGACATCTATGATAGTGTTATCGTTGGCTTCCTCGCTGTTCTTGGCATTAGAAAGGACGGTTGCTTCTTAGAGGCTACGAACTACACCTCATACCTCTCTGCATTCATTAAGATGGCTCAACTGCTTGTCATCCAACGGTCCGTTCTTGCAGTCAAGCTCGACGAGGCTGATCATGCAGCTGATATCCTTGACATAATGTAGGATCGATTTATGGTATATAGGACCCGCTCCCCTATGAACTGGGCGCAAAAGCTACAGACTTATAGCAAAAAAATCCAGGATACGACAACCTCCTTAGGGCATATTATCTGGACTGACGACGGCGAGCTGCTTACCTACAAAGACTTTCAGGTGACAATGACGAACCTTAAATCCTTTGTCGCTAAGCAAGTGAGCTTCACGCAGCAGCAACTCCACGACCTGCTATTGATTAACGAAGATGAGGATCGCGAGTCTGTCACCCCTAAATTCAACCTCCGGAGCCTTAAGGATGACCCAAGCATTAGTGAACTAGGCTGGAACTTTCTCAAACACGCAGAAAACTCGACCTTACATGGCTACGAGGACTGGCTGCTAACCCGAGTCATTAAGACCGACTGGTTGTGCGACGAGTTTCTTAAAAACCCGCAGAGTGCAAAATGGAAGAAGCAAGAGGTTCATCGTTACCTGAAGCAGGTGGATTCTTTCCTTATGCGTCTCCTCTTACTTGTCCACATTACTGGTGGCCAACCTGCACGTGGCACTGAGCTCACTAGTCTGCAATTCTGCAATAGTACTCATGGGATTCGTCGGAGTATATTCATTGAAAATGGCCTTGTTAGTTTTGTGACATTCTACCACAAGGGCTACAGCATTCAGGGCTCAACAAAAATCGTCCATCGGTATCTCCCACGTGAGATAAGTGAGCTGATTGTCTACTACCTCTAGTTGATTTTACCATTCGCTCAACGACTACAAATGTTGGCATTAGACATGTCGCTCCAGAGCATCTTTAGTCCTTTCCTGTGGTGTTCTGAATTCAAAGATAACCACATCATTCCTTGGCCGAGTAGTCGACTCTCTGATGCCATTGGCCGTGAGTTTAAAATCCATCTAAACACCTTGCCAAAGATTTAAGTATGGCGACATGCGGTTATTGCAATCACACGGCGGCATCTAAAGCAGGGCAAATTCAAGAAGGACTATGATCTTGGACAGACTCCAACATGGGCAGATAAGCAGTCATGTCACACGACTCCAGTTGCTAGCGCGGTTTATGCTCGTGGGATTGAAGAGGCACCCGGGCATGTTGCATCAGCTCGAGCGGAATATCGCCAGATTAGCCGTGAATGGCATTCCTAGCTTGGCTTTGCCTTATATCTCGGCAGCCGCGCATCTGATTCTAAGCGCCTTAAAAGCGCCAAAAGGAAAGCCCTAGAGGAGCTGCCTTCAAACTAAGGTCGAAAGCAAAGGATGAAATTGAGCTATGCAAAGGGGGAGGATAGGCCTTACGAATACTGAATTTAAGACTGGGAATTTGTAAAGTAATATTTGAGTAGACAGTTAGAATTGGCTATAAGCCTACTGTCATTAGGGTCACTGAACTTACGTCGTAAGTCCGAGAATGTGGCCCGTGCATACTGAAAGGTTAACCCTAACCCTGGATCTACGGCATACCCCCTGAAACCTGGCTCGTGCACGCGTGGAGCAGTTCGATAGTTGGGGAAACCATGCCCTTACAGTCCAGCAGACAATTGAAAAGTTAGCTCTACCATTTCTCCGCAACATGAATAAAGTTTCATGCTCAAACCAGGTCATGTCAGTTCCGAACTATGAGTATATGGGATATAGTCAAGATATACCAATGAAAGTCACAGGTATACACCTTGAGGCAGTCTTAAGAATGGCATACTTGTTACAAGAGCTAACGCATGGCGATGGAAACGAAAATTGTATGTTCATAGATGCGCGAGACTCACACGGTCGGACGCCGCTGTCATGGGCGGCAGAGAGCGGGAAAGAGGCGGTTGTGAAGCTGCTCGTCGAGCGGGACGACGTCGTGGCCGACTCGAAGGACAACGAAGGTCTGACGCCGCTGTCGAGGGCGGCAGAGAGCGGGCACGAGGCGATCGTGAAGCTGCTCGTCGAGCAGGACGACGAACAGGCCCACGTCGACTTTTTATATCTATAGAACCTCAACGCACCCACCCTTGGTACTGGCCTTATTTTATATAGCGAGTGGTGAATTAAATGACTATTCTAATTTAGAAACGATACACCACGTCTCAGCGCTTATAAATACATGGAGTAGAAATTGGTATGTACATAATCCCTGTGTACCACTCATAACTTACCACCTGCCTTAACAACTGCAGTATCATACTCGAACCCGCAATGCTGCCATACAAAACAGCTAATCGCGCTCTCCTCGTTCTGCAGTCATTGCAGCAGCCATCTTGCGCTTAATGGGTGGCAAGGAATTCACCGCCCTCATGCCAACCCGCATCAGCATCAATGCTAGTCCTCCTCTTAGTCCTGGCTTATAGATGGCGTCGTCTGCATTAAATCTCTCGAGCGATTTCTCCACCCGGTCCCAGGCATACGTATGCATCTGCTGTTCATACTCCGCAACAGCCGTGACTACTGAGAGATCCTTCTCCGCTGACAAGACTAGGGCTGCAGCTAATATCTGGGCATCAAGCAGCGCTGTATTCGCACCGACACCTAAACCGGGAGTCATTGTGTGAATGGCATCACCAATTAGAGTAACGGCGCTGCTTTCCCAGGGCTGTAAGCGCTCAGTGGTGCGGATGTTGAGCGGGAAACAGGTATTCGGTTCAGACAACTCAAATAGCTTACGCAAATCGGGATGCCAGGAGGAGGTACGATCCAGTAATAAGGCATGCAGACTCGGCCCGTCTAGAGACATGTAGTTATCCGGCAATCGTCGTCTGTGTGAGCCAAAGCCAAGCATGATATAATCCCTCGTGTTATCGAAATTCAGGCCCGGCCATTCCTTGATCAGCTGTTGGTCGTTGCCTCCGACGTTATTTTTCAAATTGCCATCGTGATCCCATGGAAACTCCATAACGTGGAGAATGCAGCTGTCTCCATGAGGTGCAGTAAACATGTTAACTCCTCTCAGCACTTTGGGAGTAAGCAATTTTCGCGTTTCTTCTGTGAGCGGGAGTTTCGCAGTTGCTCCATATAGCCCAGTCTCTTTCAAAACGGCGTGGGTAAGATACTGTCTTCGTACCGGTGAGTTTGTACCGTCCGCACCAACGAGAACATCGCCAACAGCCTGAGTGCCGTCCTTGAAATAGGCAGTGACGGTGCCGTTAGAGTTGAGGGTGTAGTGGGTGAATGCCTTATGAAATTTAACAGCATCTTCCAGTCCGGTAAGGAGGAGCTGGCGCAGCGTCATACGGCTAACTGAGCGCTCAGCCCCTGCGCCCTGTGGCGAGGACTCGCTGAAACCACCGATGCTGAGCAGCTCTGTGTACCGTTCAGTGAACATGTTGAAATATTCGGGCGTAATGGCCGTGGTACACCTGAAAACTTCGAAGAGGTCAGGCGGTAAGCAGGCGGCGAGGGATCGAGAACCATCGGGGGATATGCCGACACGATAACCATAGAGGCCGTCCTTTCGCGTGCGATCACGCTCGTAGACGGTAAAGGTAATGTTCGCATTGGCTTTTCGCAAAGCGTGTGCCAAAGCAAGGCCGCCTGTGCCAGCGCCGATTATGATGATATGCATGGCTGCTTGGTAGATGATGTAACTCAAGGACGAACATATGACACAAGAACTTTGCTGGAGGCTGGGCTGCTCCTCCTCATATCTTTTGATAGTGGTTAATGTTTATATAGATGGATAAAATCGTTGCCTAAAGCATCTGGCTTTCTCGTGGCGAGAGGAAATGCGTCGTAAGCAGCTTCTGAGCCTTTTGTATCCATAATTCAAAACGAGGTCGTCCCTTAAGCCATATTCAGGTTAGCGGGTTACATTCCACGCTACGTCGCAACGCTAACTATATCTAGTTCGCTCATGGTGTCTTCACGATTGCGCTATACCAAATCAGACCTAGCATAGTATCTCGATCTGGAGCGGTAGGAATCAGTGAGATTTACTTCGTCGCAAACTGGCCAAACTTTATAATGCAAAGTTGAGGCTGCTCAAACAGAGGCAAAATTAGGTGATTATGCTTCCTCTTGGAGTAGATATTTTGTAGTCAGATGGTACCTGATGTAAGTCGCTACATCCTCGAAAAAGGAACTTCGAGTTGCGATATCGAACTGTTCGTTCCCGTCCAATGCCAGGACCATTTCTGCGGCTTGATCCCTCTGTAGTGGAGATGGGCTCCATAAGTTAACAATTTTCAATGGGAAGAGCATCATTAAAGCTCCGCGCATAGGATCGGGGAAATTAATGTTGTTGATGAACTCGTAAGCTGATAGAATTGACTGGGCGTGTATCGAAATGGGTCTTTCGTCGGTGCCTTCTGATTCAGAGACAAAAAACCGCAGGGACGTGATGACTATATTCGAAGTGTCGTATAATGCGCTTAGAGCTGCAGTAGGAAGATCATAGTAAGTGATCTGATGAACAGACCCGGGCGTGGTTTCTGTTATGTTACCTGAGCAATTCGAGGAAGCCTGAACGGTATCCTCGCCAGAACCAAGCCAAGAGATGCTTTGGTACCACTGCTCTATCTGATAAGCTGAGTCTTGGACCAAGGTGCACAGTTCCGACTTTAAAATGCCAGCCTCCTTTGCCGGCGAACCGATTAGCATTTCAGCCACCACTAGGCATCGTGTCACCGAGAAGAGGATATCAACGAGAAGATCAAACAAGTTCTTCGGGTTGTGTTGGAAGGGGATAGTCGTCCATTGCTTTAAGGCAAAGGCGTGAGACATATTCCGAGCCATACTAGCGACACACTGAAAAATGCGAGTCAGTACCTAATTGCGAAACGTGGCAGAAGTTAAAATTAGGCATTTGGGTTGGGATTCTCACCGTTAGAAGTCGTAGATGGCGAAATAGTTCATGTGTAAATCCAGTACGGCAGTGTTTAGGACCTAGACTCTCAAGCATTGACGACGCACCGTCCACATGTTGGAACCAGGCTCCGAGTGACGTGCCGGCCACAGTCTCAAAATGGCTCAGCATAACCGCAGCACAAACCATATCCCCATTTGATAGCGCAGCAGAGTCTTTGGCTCCTGTCCTAAAGAGTAATCTGCAACGCAAGCCTTCCAAAGCCCTTGCATACCATCGACGGGCTTCCGTCTGGATTGAAACGTCACGGGTTCGAGTACCGTAGAGCAGCATTGACCCTGCACGGATAGAGTGCTTCGCTAGAGATGGCAAGGGGGAAACAACCAATGCCGGTAATTCATCCAACCATGTCGGATTCGGTGCAGTTGGCACGCACTCTTTCAAATTACCGAATGACTCGATGAAATGTGCGACAAAGAGGCCGTCAAAAAAGTCCGCACGAGAGGGCTGAAGTAGAGACAGCGATGGAAGACCTAGGGATGTATCTGATACTCCGATTCCATTTAAAAGTAGCAGCCCAGTGCTAGAGTCAGCTGACGCCTGGGTTGTCCTGCGCCAACGTGATGGCGGATCTACAACCGCGTGCACGAAAAACGTCTCAGTGCGAGCGCCTGGACACGGCAGTCGCATTCTGACACATTGAAGGCATTGTGGGAGCGTCTGGTCGCACTACAGAGAAATGTCAGCGATCGTATACAGTAACGAGCGGTCATAGCACTCGGAGCTTAGGTTACCAGGGGTCCAACCTTGACCTTCCGCTGCCGGCACGTGAGGCAACCTTTACTCCGACCAGGGACATTGACCATGGTTTGCAGCCTGCAGAGAGGTGCAATGTGGTTGCGACGCCACGAGCGTTGTTGCAAAACAATGTAGAAGCCCGGTGTCACCGTCGGGCGGTCAGTTTAAGGTCTCGCTTACACTCTCCTTAGCTCGAATGCCCGCGACTGGCCTCTAGACGCGTTTTTCCTGTGCGCTACGGCAACCTCTTTCTCCAAGCCATATAAAATCAGTCCTAGCCGTCGATTCTGCCCTATCCTATCCTGTACCGTGATGGATGACCGGCCCCAGATCAGAGGTCGGTTTTCAAGGGTTCTCCCCCTTCCTGATTTGCTACGCTCGCCACGCTAAATCCGACCCTTGCATCTTCACTCATGCGTCAACCATTAATTACGCTTAAACTTTGAGCATGGGTTCGTTCGCGTTCACCCTGGTTCAGAAATAAGAGAGACGCGTCCAGACGCGTTTACTACTACTACTAAGGTCTACTACTACTGCTACTACTACTATTAAAGGTGAAGAATATGGGGGCTACTACTACTATTAAAGGTGAAGAATATGGGGGCTACTATTAAAGGTGAAGAATATGGGGGGTAATCCTTAGTCTTGAATCAGCTCGGGGTCGATGTGATTCGAGCCCCTGTGCCCACCCTTCCCATTGGCTGCCTGCCTGCCTCACCGACCACCGACCCACCCCACGTATTACTAATCATCCCACTCCACTCCCGCTAGCTCCCCTCC
>JPKD01000140.1:0-11673 GCA_000750935.1 Pseudogymnoascus sp. VKM F-4519 (FW-2642)
TAGCGCTTAGCAAGAAGCTTACATAATAAATCAAATCAAATCAAACATAAGTGGTAGTAAAGATGCTGTTACTCGAAGCTGCAGTGTCTTCGATGCCAACATCTATCCAGATATTCGATAGATCGGACGTCGAGGTGTAGGATACAGGAGAGATAAAATGTCTTCTTAATCGGCTCCTTGAATTTTCTCCATCCCCTCCGTTTTCCCTAACTATTTGGATTCTATAACCATGGCTTCTGATAAAAACAATTTGCGGCGGTGGCTACGCGATATACTAAAGCAGAGACTCCCAATAATTGCTACGCCTAACTATCGGGGAGATTTCTCGTGTCGATTCCTCACTCCTGAACCACCATCAACCGTGCTAACTTGATTAC
Organism: Pseudogymnoascus sp. VKM F-4519 (FW-2642); assembly: GCA_000750935.1. Taxonomy (NCBI): domain Eukaryota; kingdom Fungi; phylum Ascomycota; class Leotiomycetes; order Thelebolales; family Thelebolaceae; genus Pseudogymnoascus; species Pseudogymnoascus sp. VKM F-4519 (FW-2642). Next base: position 378 of record JPKD01000140.1, read on the forward strand.
CGCTGAATATTTGGTGGTGAAATCTTTGGCGTCGTGCCATCCTTTGTCCCCCTTTATCATCAAAACGGCCAAACCGTTGATGATGGGGCTCTGGTACTCATTGTCTTGTAATGGGTGGTCTAACGATGTGATGCAAAACCGTAATACTTCCCGCTGGATCTGCCGCATCCATTTGGTCTCTTCGGACATCTCATCCTCGAAACTCTCATCGACTTCTTCGCCTGCCCGTTCGTAAACCCCAACTTCCTCCTCGTCTTCCCCATCATCAAACCCCTCGTCTTCATCACGGTCTTCACCCGCAGCGTTCTTGTCCTTCTCCTCCTTCTCCTCCTTCCACTCCTAATGCAGGGATGGGTGCGGCTGTCGCTGGTGGGAACGGGAACTCACTCTGCTGTAATGCGGTACCCGATGCTAGAATCAGGCCTCATTACATTTGATCTCCTTTGGACTTTGTACAAACCCAATATGATTGCGTACACCACTACCTACGGAACTCTCAACGAACCCCGTGCATTTAAAATTGAGTACGCAGCTAAGGAAATCCCGCTTTTGAGGGGAGATTGGTACAAGATTGAAGGCAAGTATCTTGAGTACGACGGGAAGACTTGGGGAATGGGTACAATATGTTGTGACGTGCCATCATTTAAGGGCGCACGGGCAATTACAAGTCTCTCTTGCTATCCTATTAAATACCACAAAGAGGAACAAAAGGTTCGCGAAGAGCTTATTGATCGAGGGAAAAAGTTTGTCTCTACGCAGGGTGTTCGGTACGAGAGCTACAACGGCCTCGCATATTATGAGAAGAGCGAAAAAATTGTTAAAGTTCACATCAACGGTCGAGTGATGATAGACCCAGTAGCTCACCGTCGCTTCAATCCAAATTATCCGGTTAGCACAGTGAGGGATCTTTGCGAGAGTGAGGTTCCTTCGGGTTGTTCTAGATCGAACGCACCAATACCCGACGCTACGAAAGCACAAAGGAAGGCAATTCCGGACTTCACTGACGAGGAATACTTGATCGCGTCATCTGTAGTCTTAGGCTTTGCATTCAGCGAGAAGCTGTGGCTCGAACTCGCTGTGTCCAGTATTAAAGACATAACCTGGAATGACAACGCTTACGAGTCGTTAGTTATGGAGAAAGACAGAAAGGATATACTTACAGCCCTTGTCAAGTCCCATAAATACCACCCAGCCGAGAGAATCGACGACGTCATCCAAGGCAAAGGAAAGGGCCTCGTTGCCCTGTTACATGGTACTCCAGGAACAGGCAAGACGCTCACGGTGGAGAGTATTGCCGAGTTCCTGAAATGCCCTCTGCATATAGTCTCCGCAGGTGAACTGGGCACTAACTCACATAGGCTTGAGGTGGAGCTCAAGAAGATTCTCGACATTAGCATGACTTGGGGTTGCGTCGTATTGCTCGATGAAGCGGATGTCTTCCTAGAGAAGCGAACGATCCAGGATATCCATCGTAATGCCCTCGTCAGTGTTTTTCTCCGCCTCCTCGAATACTTCCAGGGCATCTTGTTCTTGACAACCAACCGTGTGGAGGTAAATAGTCCCCTCCCATAAATAGGCCTCAGCTAACTTAGCTCTAGACTTTCGACGATGCTTTCCAATCTCGGATCCACATCGCCCTCCGCTATGGCGAGCTTTCTTTCCAAGCCAAGAAGGATATCTTCAAGATGTTCATTGATCGTGTCCACATCGCCAAGGGAATCGATCACTTGCCATTTACCGAAGACGACTTTAACAACATCGCGAGGCACAACCTCAACGGACGCCAGATCAAGAACACCGTACGTACAGCGCAAGCACTGGCGATTGATAAAGGTGAAAAGCTAGGGATGTACCATATTCGTCTTGTGCTACGTCTCGCTCGTGCGTTCGAAAGGGATTTAAATGGGGGAACGGGGTATGAGGATGCAATGAGGAATTATTCCTAGCGGACAACCTGTGGTAGATAAAGTTTTTCCCGAACGTAAGTTAAGTTACTCGAAATTACACCATTGATACGTAGCACCGTAATTATTTTGCACAACGTGGTGAAACACCTAACTGAGACATATCAAAGATGGGGATATAACCTATTGTCTGCTGGGTTATTTGCCCAGAAAGAACAGACAAGTATTTCCAGGCCGGAGCAGGTATCTATTATTGCCATCGATAGATCTAAGGACTGTAGGGACAACCAGGCCGAGTTTAACAGCCTCTCGGAGGAAGAGAGAGGAGCTACATTAATTTATAGTGTTTGCCTTTGCAGAAGGTGCCCTTAACACCATAGAAGCTCTCACCCACGTGTTATGCCTCTTTGGGTTGGGTTTGGTATGATAAACGACAGGAATTCGTGAAGGAAAAAAGAGCCTTGGGATAACCTGACGAAATATGATAGGCCATATACCTATTGACTACGTTTAGCTTGCTCAGCATCTTGTCCCCGCTCGTCTGTTCGAATCTGCTCGATGCGTTTTGCAAGTTTTGCATCCTCTTCTATGGATAGAGGATCTGCTATTCGAGTGGGGCACCTTGGTATGGGATTATTCTTGTTCGTATGGTCTTCTTGAGCATCACGCTCTGGACGGATTCGAATGTCTTGGCTAATCCAAAGCCCGATTTTAGATGGCGTATCAATAGGGATGCCGGGTGGGCGTGGGGGCTCATATGCAATGAAGTCGACAGGGCCAGGAGGACATGACCTATTGTTGTATCGCTGACGCCGTCTCTCCCAATCAGCCTTCCGAGCTTCTTCATGATCTGAATATTTAGGCGGCCGGCCACCCCTTTTGGTAGGCATGATTGCAAAGATAATCCAAGACCATATAAGTAACCCTACATATAGGAAGGTATATGGGTTACACTACCTCCTTAATCTCTTTCTCCGAAAAACCTCGATCCGGTTAGCGCCGTTTTCATGCTTGGTGCAAACAAATGTGAGTCTATATATCCACATGTTCCAACGCTATAAGTTAACTCTTTAGATTAGAACCACTTAGGAAAATCTCTATAACACATGACTCATACGCCTACCATAGGCTGCACCGGTAAAAACCCCTCGCCGCTACTCTGCCCAACACCTCAGCAAACCGTCTACTGCCTACCACTGACTCCCTTTCCATGGCCTCTATATCAACATCCAACAAAGTCCGTTCGCCTTGACAACGACTGACAAACTTCTTCATAAACGCCTCGCCATCCCCAGCCTGCTCCAATCGCATCCCAGCTGCGATTACCTCAGCATGTCCGCCCCATAAATGCGTCGGATCTAGATTTATTGTCCAATCCATATCCACATTTATTGTCGCATCTCGTGTACAAACCAACACCACTGCCTTTAGGGCCAGCCCATCTACACTTTCAAGTAGAAATCCTACAGCGTCCGCTCCCCTGTGATACAGCCCGGTGTCGGTCAAATGCCGCACAACACCTTGATGTACATAATCCGAACCCAAACCTTTCTCCCATCGAAGTGGCACATCATCCTTCCCGGGAATCGGCCAAGACACCAACCAGGCCGTAGTATAGGGTCCCGTGCTGTCATTCAAACTCATGTTCGACCTATTCGACCTGTTCCAGAGTCCACGTGTTAACCTCTTCATAGATAGAAGAAGACCACTTATTCGCGTGCCTTTCTGAATTTGAAGATTCATCGTAGACGACACTTGATTGCTCTCATTGGTCGCTAGTTCTGGTGTGTTGTACTGCTGATCCCTTTTCTTTTGTTTTTGTCTAATGTATCAAATGCGTTATCCGCAAAGAAATACTGAGGTATATTCTCGATGAAAAGCAACAAAAGTAGTAGGGAGGGTGCGGTTTTATATCAAATGTCGGTTGCTGTGCTAGCAATTATGGGCTAATTTCACTTGTTCACCCCCTGCTTGTGGGTGTGACGTCAAAGGTGGACTACTGACTTGAGGATTGACTGCCACGGACCATATCGACTTCAGGAGTTAGCCTTACGCTACAGGACGGCGGGATACTATGGAAATATCTGTAAGTGATGCAGGTTGCGCCGAGACGGCGTCAGCCGCGCCACATCGAGGCTGATGACCTGCTCCATACGGAAGGCAAACTCGCTCTCCGCCATCGCGTACTGGATGCGCTTACGTTCTCGCGCGAATGGTCGCGACGCGTCCGACTCATCAGGCGTAGCAAAGCCCTACATTCGCCGGAGGAGACGTTCTTGTATGGCCCGTACACGCGCTGATCCCTTACCTGTCGACTCGGGCAGTGTCAGCGCCGCCGTCGCGATACCCTGCGTCACCAGGAGATCCTCGAGATTGTACCGGATCGACCGCTAGATGTTGCTGTAACCCTGGAAGTAGTCGCACGACAGAACCTCCGCACCGTCGTTCTGGAAGCTCATGTTGTCCTTCATCGCCGCAAAGACATGATCCCGGAGGAACCGGGGCGGCCTTGGCGACGTGAAGTTCCCATGAGGTGGGTGGAAGCCTAAGGGGTAGAATGTCATCCCTGACGTCGACCGGAATGGCCCTTATTCCCGTTGCACCATGTTGCGGTCCGCAAGAAGACAAACCGCTAGCTTCTGTTCAGGGTCGTCAGCATCGAGGCAGTTCAGATCCATTGCCAGCGCGTATGATCCAGTTCATACTTCTGGTCGAGCTCCGTGACCAGCTATGTTAGCCCGTCAGAGTACAGCCCATCTAGGAATGAGTTCGGGTCCAGCGGCCAATCAACTTGTGCACCACAGACGGATTGTCGTCCCTCGGATCGTCCTCCCCCTTTCGGACTTCGATACTAACTTTCGTCACGTCCTGCAGTGCTTCTTTCATCGTGCCTCTCGTCAGCATCGGCCTCGTCAGCATCGGCCTCGTCATCAGAGTCTTCGCGCGGCCGTAGTCGAGTCTCTCTCCCGAGGCTCTGCAGACCTTCGCTGACTTCGATTTCGATGTGTCATAATACAGACCAGCATAAAGGTCTTTAAGAGGAATCTTAGAGTGGAAGCTGTACAATAAAACTAATTTAGTAAATAACATGACTGTATCATTGATTTTATTGCGGACGCACAGCTAAAAGCCAAACTGATCGCAGTTTGACCTTTAACTGTGCGTCAGCAAAATAACGCATCTTGACGCACAATTATATCAACCAAAAAGCACAGGCTTTAAAAGCTTTTCTTTACTCTATATCTAGTCCCTTTGATGTTTAGACTATCAGAGACTTAGCTATGACTTCTGCTACCCTTCTAAGCAGTAATGGGGATTTGATAGACGTTTGTAGGCCTATATTTCTTGAATTCCTACAAATATCTTCCTAACAGTGTTACAGCATACGGGGTTGCTTCTTGCTCTACGGTGTTGAAGAATCTCTTTTCCAGGTATCTAGAGCATTCAGTCGTTCTTTTAGCTTCACTACACTAGCTGAGAATATTGGACAGGTTGAGGCGTATGTGCTTAAGGAGATTATCGATTGGTGCGAAAATCATACGCAAGACCCCTTCGCCAGCAAAGAAAGCCTCCAAGACACAGAGAGTATTTTGATCATACAGGGAACTCAAACCCCAATAGAAGCTGATATACATAAATTATTCGAGATCATAAAGGTAAAGATATTGAAACCTTTATTTTTAGTCCTTGACGCTAATTCTGTGCCAAGGCGGCCAATTTTTTAGACATAGAGGGTCTGCTTCTACTGAGATGTAAGACTGCTGCCTCCCTGATCCCTTTACAATTCGATGGGACTCAAAGCTCTACTCTACAAGATGAGTTGCTAGCACTACCAAATGAGCTCATTGATATAACGTGGTTTATCAGGACCCCGGTCATATCAGGACCCCGATCAGTTTTCCTTGGCATTAAACTTTGAATATTAATAAATCAACCACAACACATTAAATTAACTAAAACTACTCGGAATCTAATGAACTAGATATATCTACAGATTCTTGACAAGTTCGTGCGTTGTGACCAGCTTTTCCGCAGATTCCACAGTGTCGCCTAACTCGGCCTCTGCTTTCTGTAGCTTCATGTGCGTGTCGATTGGTGTGTCATGCTTCTTATTGCAGTCCCACATCCCAAAGTCGCGTAGCACTTTCTCAAGATAACTTCGTTGGCTTAGCTTTAGAGTTCGGTTTCGTCGATCTCGGGTCACCTCCATTCCTAGGTAGTACTTGCAAGGGCCTAGGTCTGTCATGTGAAAACGCTCGCTCAGCTTTGCTTTGATCATAGAGATATTAGCCTTAGATGGGCCAATTATAAGAAGATCGTCGACAAAGACTGCGATGTATGTGCCGTTGTTATCGTAGAATATACAGTTGTCGGCTGTGAGGGGCTCTAAACTGAAGGTTTTAAGGTAGGCCATAAGGGTGAAATACCAGACACGCGGTGATTGTTTTAGGCCGTAAAGTGCTTTATTTAACTTGCAGACCTTATGCGACTCCCCAATAGCTCCCATTCCTTCAGGCTGCTCCATGTAGATTTCAACGTCAATATCGCCATAAAGGAAGGCTGTTTTAACATCCATCTGTTCAATCTCAAGGTCGTTTGCTGCCGCGATCGCAAAGAGTAGCTTGTAGCTCATTGGCTTGATAACTGAGGCAAAGGTCTCATTATAATCAAGGCCTTCTCGCTGCTCAAAACCTCTTACTACCCATCTCGATTTGTATCGCAAAATCTCGCTATCTGCGCCACGCTTGTGCTTGTAGACCCATTTACCAGTTAATACAGCTCTGTCTTTAGGTCGATCAACCAGGTCCCAGGTGTGATTTTCAGTCAAAGAGTTAACCTCATCTTCCATTGAGCTCTCCCACTGCTTCGCATCTTCTCCACTCACAGCTTGTCTGTATGTTCGTGGTTCGTATGGTTCTGAGCCGTTTGCGTTTGCGATGAGTGCAATAAAGCAGGGCTCCTCAGTTGCAGCAGGTAATGCTCGTTCAAGTGGGTGATATATAGTCGCTTTTGCAATTCGTGGGCGAGGTTCTCGTGCCAGTGCTGACACCGGCAATATTGCTGGCGTATAGGCTTGTCTAGGTGAGGGCTCTCTTTCTGGGCTAGGAGTGTCTTGAATTATCTCATCATCCCCCCATAAGTCAGGCACGGGGTCAATAGGGAGTGTCGACAAGTGCTGTCTTTTAGCCAAAGGCTCAGATGCTCCCACATCATCAAGACCTCTCTTTTCAGCTGCGAATTGTACTGATGATGCCCGTATTAGTCGTCCAGTAGTAGTAACAAGCCGGTAAATATGATCGCCCTCATAGCCAAGGAGCGTGCACTCAATCCCATTATCTTTGCCCTTTGAGCGGATTCTTTCCAGGGCTAAGCACTTCGTACCTGGTGTACATATATGTCGGTAGTGAGGATCATGTCCATACCAGGCTCGGTATGGTGTTATCTGAAGCCTCGATTGGAGAGTACGCATTCGGACGTAGTTTGCTGTGCGTACCATTTCCGGCCAATATTCCCATGGCAAGCCAGAGAGCTTTAGGAAGGTTTTGGCCTTGTTCCAGATGATATGTCCAAGCTTTTCTGCCGCGCCATTTTGTTGTGGATTTCCTGGAACCGTGAACTCTGGCGTAATGCCCGTGAGAAAGAGATATCTCAGCATAGCCTTTGATGTATATTCTCCGCCATTATCAGCTCTTAGCCGATGGATTCTACGATCTGGTCGCTCGTGGTGCTGCTTACAGTTTCTAAAACAGTCGAATACGTCAGCCTTGGATTTGATACAGTAGGTAACTGAGAGTTGGGTTGCGTCGCAAAGGAACGTGACAACAAATCGAGAGCCATCAAGTCCAGTCTTGAACGGTCCTAGAACGTCTGAGTGGATAAGATCCATAGGAGCTTCTCCTAGTTGGATATGGCTTTTGTGAGGTTTGGAACGTAGTGTAGATATTCCGCATGTTTCGCAGGGAGTAATTTCAGGAATTGGCTTTGTAAGATCGATTTCTTCTGTCATTTCAGCCATTTTGAGCAGTGTGCTTTCAGCAATATGGCCTAGGCGGTTATGCCAAACTCGTAAGGTATCAGGGTTGATCTCTGTAGAGAGGAGGGCTAGTTGCTACTCGAGGGTCGTATCAAGGAACCAGCATCCGTTCCTGCTTGTCGCCGTGATTGTTCTCTTTCCTGTTTTGATCTTACAGTATTCCTTTGAGAATTGAACATCTGCGCCAACGTTGAATAATTGCGCAACAGAGATCAGGTTGACTGCGCAGTCTGGCACGTGATAAACGTTGGTCAGATGGATCGATCGAGATTTGCCCTTAATCTTGCAATGTAGCTTGACTGTTCCTCTGCCAATAGGTGCGCATGATATTCCTCCTAGACCTTTGATATGTGCGGAGGACTCAGGGATAGCTTTGTAGCTAATAAAATGTTCTCGGGAGTGAGTAATGTGACGGGAGCATCCAGTATCGACGGCCCACTGGGTATGCAAGAGGTTGCCAGCATCATTATTAGCTGTCATTCCAAAGTGTGCAATAAGGCCCACAGGGTCGTCTGAATCATCGTCATCTTCGCGAGTCTTCCTCTTCTTGCTAGATGGTCTGCGGCGTCCCTTTTCAGCCTTGGCCTGCTGCTTCAAATGCGGATACAGCGTCCAGCACTTCTCCTTGGTGTGATAGGATTTGTGGCAGTGGGTGCAATAGGGAACTTCAATGTTTCTGGTGTCGCCAGTTGCCGCAAGTGCAGTGCTGGTTGTCGAGGCCATTGACACTACCAGCGCAGCTACGCTTTCCTCTTGTGCCAGCGTACGCTCATATCCTTTAGCCTTGAGCGCTACGAAGTCGAAGTCGACCTCATTTCCATCGTCGTCTGGAAGTATCTGATTGTTGGTGGTAAACGAAGTATAGAAAATACTGTATGCAGATCCTAGGCCTTGGAGGTATCGTAGGATCACAAGTGGTCCTGGGATTATAACTCCTAACTGGACCAGTTGGTTTTGGAGCTTCTTGATCGCTTCATTGTAGTCCTCAATGTTCTTGTGATCGGCTAGAGAGATAGTAAAGAACCGATCAGAGAGATCGCGAAAGGTGCCATCGCCTTGAGGTTTGTAGTTCTTTTCAAGGGTCTCGTAGGCGGTATAGTAGTTGCTCATTCCATCGATCATTTGCTTAGCGTTATAGTTAGATCGGGCTCTCATAGCGTATATAGCAAACTTGTGTTTTTTCTTCCAATCTGCTGAAGGGTTCGCTGGCGTGTTCCTATGATCCTCTAGCCAGTCGAGCTGGTTTCCCATAATTAGGAAAGTTTCAATACCGTCAGAGAAGTCTAGCCAATTGTCGGTTCCGTCGAGGAAAGGTACCATAGCTAGGCTATAGCCTCCCTTTATTTCAGCTTGTGCGTTTGCCATAGTGTTGTAATGTTGAGGGAAAGTGATGGATAGCTTGTAGAGTCAGAGTTAGATATCTCAAGTCTTGTTCTGAATACTATGTATATTAGTAATTTTGACTGGCATGGCTTTCGTCCGTCTACACGGCCTCGCCGACGGCGTCTCCGTCGGTCTCTCCGTATGATATTCCTTTTTGCGGACATCGCCGCACCTATCAATAAACAGCATATGAGGGTAGCTGTTCTGATAGGGTTCGTTTTAGCGGCTGTCGGAGCAGAATTCACAGTCGGCCGAGTCTTCTCCTCTTCAGCCCCTGTCCTAGGCTCTTCTGATCTAATGCTGGCTGGTCCAGCCCTCTCCCTATGTCGCTAGGGGCTGTCTTTGCTGCATTGCAACAATCTAGAGCATACGGCGATGCCGAAAGAGTTATCAAGAGATCGAAGAGGTTGGCGGGGTAAATGTCAGACTTAGCTTTGTCAGCGCCCTTCCGGGCTCATAACTTGATGTTTTTGGTGCTCTGATTGGTTGACCATTCTATTCTTCTTTTTCTAGAATACAGGAGAGGATCGCTGACTATATACCCAGTCTCGATCAGGGGCTTGCAATACTGACAAATTCAACAAAACGATGGCTGTGGCTGTTGATGCTATCATAAACAACGGCTGCTGCCCATTCTGCCTCTTCTGATGGGACGGAAACCGGCTCCTGCTGCTCTTTTGCAACGAAAACTGCCTACCACTCTTGCTGCAACTGCAACTCCCTTGCTCCTACCACTGCTTCTGCTTCTGCTGCCTCTTTAATGGACACCGCTGCGGCGGCTGCTGCTACTGCTATGATCAACGACTACTACTCCTCTTACTGGAATGGATGCTGGTTACGGCTACTGGTGCTGCTTCTCCCGTTACTGCTCCGGCTGCGGCTGCTGCTTCTCTTGCAACGGACGATGGCTGCTGCTGCTGCTTCTACCGCTGCTACTGCCGCTACTGCTGTGGCTTGGATGGATGGGCGCGTGGGTTGGGTGCGCGTTGCATGCAATCTGAAAATGTAACACCTCTTCTCATCCCACCCCCTATGGCCCTAGAAAATCGACCATAACTTTGTCATCTCCGCTCCGATCTCACGAACGATTCCACCGTTGGAATCCTCATGCCGAACTACCCCCCCTACGCCATCGAACGCGTGCGCTATATGCAACATGGCAACGCTGTAATCATTCTCACCTAACCTCATGCTCCTATCCAACTCTACCCTCTCCACTGCCACCTTTCCACGCTACGTTCCTATGCTGCGCTGCGCGTGATGCTCGCTCCTCTGCGCTCGTGCCCTTGACCTGTCGAACCCCAACAAACTTGGGGTTAACGGTTTCTTGAATAACTCAACAACCACTACACCTATCGCAATTCTGCGACCGGGAATGGACCCGGGCGGGTCGACTTACCTATTCCCCAACTCCACGAGCTCTACGGGCTTGATTTCAAAAACCGCGGGCTGGGTAACCACGGACTGCTCCCTTCGCTTAATTTCCACAAACTAACCGGGGTTCCTATTGGCCCCAAAACCGTGGACTGTACAGTCCGGAAACGACATTTATGGATAGCATTCCCTAGACCACATATGACAGAAGTCTACAACAGCCTTACATACCAAGAAGCTCAAGTCTTAGTGCAGCTCCGGACAGCAAATATTAGACTCAATCAATACCTACACCGAGTCAAAGTAATAGAATCCCCAATGTGCGAGTGCGGACTTGAACCCGAAACTGTGCGACACTTCCTTTTCCAATGCCCCCAATGGACCAACCAACGTACGTAGATGCAGGAAGCCCTAGGCCACCGGTGGGGCGACCAAGCATATGCGCTTGGAGCATGGAGCGGCAGACTCAATACTAGAAGGACCCTAATCGATGGACCAAAGGAAAGCTGGAAACCAAACTTAAAAGTGATAAAAGCAGTAATCCAGTTTGCAACTACAACGGGCAGGTTGGTGCCTAAAGCGTGGCTTAACTACAACGAGG
>JPKD01000146.1:0-21696 GCA_000750935.1 Pseudogymnoascus sp. VKM F-4519 (FW-2642)
TGAATTTCTTGACCGACTACCCGGTGTGGCCGACTACACCGTGCGTTACGTTATGTAATTACAATTATAGTTGATTTTCCTGCTTCGCTCGTGAATTTATGGAAGGTGATTATGAGTGAACAAAGACTAAATCTAGGCCATTGTAGTACCTGTGATGATCTTGCCTAAGAATGTACAGCTTAAGGCACACTACATTTACAGTCCACAGCTTTTAGGACTTCGGTTAATAACTTATTTTTAAATCACCTCTGGTAGCGTAGGAGTGAACGAACGATTAACTCTGTATGTACAATTTTCAACTGGGATATTTTGCAGCATCAACCTAGAAAACAATAACCATACGCTTTGTGAACTTCCCCGCCTTCATTAGCTCCACCATCCCCGCCAGATCGTCCAGCTTATCAAAAGTCTGCACCTCTGGGGTGATATTATACTTCGCGGTGAACTCAATCGCCTTGTTCATTCGCTGCGGTATGCTCGTACTCTCCGCCTTGATACGGTACTTTCCAATGGTCAAGTCCATAGTTGACACCTCGATCGGCTTGTGCGCAATGCCGATAACCATCAGAATGCCACCGAGTTTGATAATCGAGGGAGCAGTGGCGTAGGCCACTTGGGCGTTGCTGTACACGGCTACGGACTTGACTCCACCGTTAGTGAGGGTCCGAACATCTTCTGCCCAGTTGGGGTTTGTGCGAGAGTTGAAAATCGCGTCAGCGCCTTGTGACTTGCATGTGGCGAGGACTTCATCGTTGATGTCGATACCAACGACTTTGGCACCCATGGCCTTCGCGTATTGAGTTGCGAGCTGGCCGAGGCCACCACAACCAACTACGCCGAACCAGTCGCCCTCCTTCAGTTCGGACGAATCGACGGAGTGGAAGGCAGTGATACCTGCGCAGAAGATTGGAGAGGCTTTCCTTGGATCTAAGCCCGTTGGGAGAATGACAGCATTCTGGTAGTCGACGACTGCATATTCGGCGAAGAAGCCGTCTGTTGTGAAGCCCTGCAGCAGCTGTTTTCCGGTCTCGCAATGTAAGTTGTGGACTAGGCATCCGTCGCATTCGAAACAGCAGCCGACGATATAGAGGAAACCTATGTCGTCGCCTTCCTTAAAGCCCTTGCCTTCCGCGCTGGGATGGATTTTTGCAATCCTGCCCGCTCCTTCATGACCGAGAGTGATGGGCTTTTCACGGCCGGGAGTATCTATTGCCATTATATCGCTGTGGCAGAGGGAGGCCGAGGTGGTCTTGACTAGGAATTGATTTGGCCCTGGCTCTGGAATCGGGATCTCGTTGACGACGATCTTCTTCTGGGTCTTTTTGCCGATTGTTAGAATGCTATGACCTTGGATAAATGGATTTTTTAAGGCCTACCGGATCCCATTGTGCTGCCTTCATGGTGGACATCTTGACGACGTAGTATATTGACGTGAGTAAGATGGTGGAGAGTAGGTTCCGATAGATGGATGACTCGTGGCTTGAATGGTGAGAAATGAGTGACGGACGTATTTTGAGATATGAAGGAAGAAAACGATGATTCTCTTCCGTACCTACTACGTAAATACAGTGTAGAGACTACCACATAGAGCCGCGGCGTTCCCAAGACCACTAGGCGTAACTCCATTCATACCTCCATTCATAACTTCATTCATATCCTGTACACTTCCGAAGAGTCCGGTAAAAGCATTTCGGATAACTCAGGCGCGTAGGGCAGGCTATCCTTTTCTCTGATAGTTGTTCCCCGCGCAGGATCCAGGAAAAGATCTTCCCAGGTCGACTACCCCGCAACCTAACCCTGGCTCGGTTCCCCCCGCACTCCCAAGCTAGTGGTGACGCTAACAACTGCACCATCCAAGCTGGTCTGGAATGGCGGATCCAGTAGAGCCAATCAATCGGACGGTAAGGTTCTGCGGCAGATGTACTCGTGCGGCCGTGCCAGTATATGCGGGGTACTTTTCTGTGGATGTATCCCCCATGCCCGTGAATCTCAGTAAGGTACAGCACAATAGATACATACGCCGTATCACCGCGATATACTACAGTGCCCCAGGACGCTTCCTTGAGATTTATCGTGCAACAACCCTCCTGACCGCGCTGTTCTGAATTGAACTCAAGTAACTTCAAATCCGTCCAACTATCATATCCTTGTCTATTCCGCTTCTAACAAGATGAGCTTCACATTCAACTTCAGCAAGGACAACCTGCCTAAGCAGCTCTTTATCAACAACGAATATGTCGACTCCAAAGGCTCCGTGAAACTCGAAGTCTACAACCCCAAAGACGATTCCCTAGTCGCCAACGATGTCCCTGTCGCGGGCGCCGAGGACGTTGACGCCGCAATCGCTGCAGCAGAGGCCGCATTCCCGGAATGGAAGAAAGTCTCCGCCGCAGAACGCCACGCCATCCTCACCAAATTTGGCGATTTGATTAACGAGCATGGCCCAGTGCTTGCAGAGCTCACTCGCATCACCCTCGGCGCTCCATTCAGCTCCTTCGGAAAGTTCGAGACCGCCCTGGCGGCACAGACGTGGAAATACAACGCCGGCTGGATCGATAAGTTCGCCGGTGAGTCCTACCCACAAGAAGATGGCTTCATGAAGATCGTACGCAACGAGCCTCTGGGAGTCACAGCCGGAATCGTCCCATGGAACGGCCCAATGGGTACTGCGGCCTTGAAGGCTGCCCCAGCACTTGCGACCGGAAATTGCTTCATTCTTAAGCCATCAGAGAAGACGCCGTTTGCAGCCCTCGCTCTTGGTCCTCTCATCAAAGAGGCCGGATTCCCACCAGGAGTATTTCAAGTCCTCTCTGGTGACGGATCGACTGGTGCTATTCTTGCCAGCCACATGAAGATCAGAAAGGTTTCCTTCACTGGCTCCATCGCAACCGGAAAGAAGATCCAAGAAGCTGCTGCGAAGAGCAACTTGAAGCGCGTTACGCTTGAGCTTGGCGGCAAGAGCCCAGCTGTCGTGTTCGACGATTGCGACTTGGAGAATGCAATTACCTGGTGCAGCAACGCGATTACTGCCAACACTGGACAGGTGTGCTTCGCCGCCAGCAGAGTCTATGTACAGGAGGGAATTGCGCCCAAGTTCATCGAGGGATACAAGAAGGCCGTGGCTGCAAAGGCAAACACTGCCGGTGACCCAGATGATGAGAGCACGCTACTCGGTCCTTTGGTCGACAGGGGTCAGTTCAAGCGTGTTACCGGATTCATCGAGCGCGGACAGAAGGGGCCCGGAGAACTGCTGACCGGAGGTGCGCGAATTGGCGAGAAGGTTAGTCCAAATCATTTCCTCGTGACATGTGATGCCTATAGCTAACAGTGCAATCAGGGTTTTTACATCCAGCCAACCGTCTTCACTAACGTCGGCGAGACCTCGGAGATAATCACCGAAGAGATCTTCGGTCCTGTTGCAGTCGTCAACACCTTCAAGGATGAGGCTGAGATTGTCGCTCGTTCAAACGACACCCAATTCGGTCTCATGGCCGGTGTCTTCACCCAAGACATCAACAAAGCGCTGCGAGTCGCCTCAGATCTTGACTCCGGTATGGTTGGTGTGAACTGCGTGAGCTTGATGTTCCAGAACGCACCGTTTGGTGGCACCAAGCAGAGTGGCGTTGGCAGAGAGGCCGGAATCTATGCTCTAAGGGCCTTCACTGAGCCGAAAACTATTATGGTTAACTTGACTTACTAGTTGTAATTCACACTTTAGAATCATGGGCAAAAATATAAATTATTTTATACCATCATCACATCAACCGCAGTTTTCTAATAAAATCGCCCTCTAGATCAACAAGCGTTCGAATAGACTTTACTACTACCATAGATAACCATAAGTGCACTTCTAATAATTTTCGCATGGGGTTCTCATGTCGGTATTAACTAATAGAGTAGTTCCTAGGTGATTTATTAAGATAATCAAAAGCTGTTGCAGCATTTATTTATTTATCTATCTATCATAACTTAACGTAAGTCGTGGCGTAATAGACATAGTGGCATTCATTAAGCCACTATGTTCAATACGCTACAACCAACGTTACTCCCCTTTAAGGTCTAATCTAGTTATATTGCTTCATAACACCTTACTAACATTCGCCGCCAAAACCCCCCTTTCTCAAAGCAAAGTCAAAGTGCCAAGAAATCCAACTCTTGATTGTTCCTATCCCCACTCCATTGTTCATCGCCTAAACCCGTCAAGTCTTCCTGAAATAACGCCAGTGGACCCGATGCCCCATTCCACATACTACCATCATGCATACTGTCAAGGTCAATTCCAAAAACGCCAAATGGGTACTCCATTTGCTGCGTCATACTTTCTCGATTCTGTATTTGGCCATCAATTGACAATGGCCTCGGCACACTACCATCACTTTGCGGCGTGATCATATTATAGGAGTTGCCTCGGTTATGATTTTCAATAGCATTGTTGTTGTCTGCTTGTTGGTTGAAAGACGGTGGCGCTTGAGTAGGAATTGGGCGAGAGAACTCGGAGATCTCTGGTCGTGTCATTGACTTTGAGGAAGCTCGCCTCTTGAAGTCACGCTGTTCGCTATTTTCTTGCTGACTTGGGCTCTCATGGCGCTGGGAACCACCTAATTTGAGAGTCGATTCCATTGGAGACCCAGTCTCCCGCGACTCACTCAGCTCTACCATTACAGCCTGAAGGATATTAGACATTGAATCGGCTGGATAATATGTCGGGCCCATATCGTGGAGTGCCGTTGCCAGGCATTCGAGGTATTTCATGTTCTTCTTGCGCTCATCGACATCTGTCATTACAGCTATAGCGGCAACAAGAGCAGTTGCGGCAGTGCCAGCATGCTGGAGGCCAGTGACGAAGCACTTTCGGATGTCAAGAGATTGGCGGTGGTGCCAGAAAACTTGAGCCACACGAACGGCTTGACGAGTACAGGTAGACCGGGACATGTAGAAGTAATCATTGTCGACTTTTGAGAAATCGTCTTCGCGCTTGTCACTGTCGATTTGATCTTCGTACTTAGCCCATGGCCGATGAAGGAGGATAAGACTGCAATGGTATTGCTGATGTAAGAGGAAAAATGAGAACGGGTTTGTTTGAATGTTTGCAGGCTTCCAGGCGAGTTTCTCTGGCAGCCGTCGATACCAAGTTTGGAGTTGTCTATCGAGATTCATGACTTGGAGGTACGCATTGTCGTTCACTGCTTGCGTTGTAGTGACCCGTGGGTCTTCAATTTCGATGATTTTGCTAGATATTTCCATCAACTCTAAGAGTTGTTCGTAGATTTGTGTTTCTAGGGATTTCGTCGGTCCTGCAGGTTTGCACCTACCAAGACTCGAAAATTGGTTGGCCAGGCGATACATTTCCAGATCTGAGCTTTTTATACCAGTCGGCCGCCCGAGGAATAGTGCCCAATATCTAGCCCTCGTCAGTAAGATTCTATGTTTTGACTAGCAAGAATATGGTTGGTTACTTGTCATAGATAACACAGGCGAAAAGTGTCATATTACGAATTTGTATCTCTTTCTCCGGAAGATCTTCGTTCCCACAATCAAGGTGTAATCCAATGTCAAAACAGAGCCTGTTTGCCATACCTATCACATATATCAATAATAGTTACTAAATATGAACAGTCACGAAGCTTGTTACGTACCAGCAAACATCCACCCCGTGTTGTCTCTTCCAACTCCGCATTCTAAGTCTCCTAAGAGCAGGAACGCTTGAACAGACGTGAGGCCTCCTGGTCGCTCCAGCTCGATATCTAGCATATACTTTGCTTCTCGGTGTAGGAAAGATTCTCGCTGCCCGACGGTAATCTTCTTAATATCTTCTCTCTCGGTATCTGCATACCTATATCCTATAGCAAGTATGCATATGTGTAGAAACCCCGAGTAATATTTCGTTCCCGAGTTTTCTCTGTCCTCAGTGAATGCTTCCTTGTGCACAATATGAAGAACGGTATTGTAATATTCCCAGAACAATCCCATAAGGTAGTCATGAGTCTCCATTGGGAGGGATCGAATGATCCTCTCTGTACGACGAGCTTGTTCTGGTGGCTCCACGCCCATGAAAGCATACTCATGCGCTGCATATATGTGGTAATTTGTGGTCGGACCGAAGAATCGCAGACATCCACTAAGCTGGTCGAAGCTCATATGGCCACGAGTTGAGACGAGCATATCCACTAGACTCTCCCTCCTCGGATCCTGAATTCGCTTGGGTGAGTTCCCCTCAATAACATCAAATTTCGGACTGTTGCCGCCGACCTCACCATCTTCATCGGTAAGGCTCTTTGGTGTTGTGCGATTTTGGCTCATACTTCGAACGTTGCCCCGAGTCTGGCTTTGAGGTATCGCGGCGGTTGGTCTCGAGCTTTTACGAGAGCTGGCTTCAGGAGAACTTTGTTGGCCACGCGCCGCTTCGGCCTTCGTAATTGGTGGATGGTCTGCCGCAGGAGGTTCTGCGCCGTATTCCTTCAGCATACCTTCCAAAAGAGAAATGCGCTCTGTCAAAGACGTTGTGTACGCTTTTGACACAGGTCTACTGGCTCATTAGCCTTCTTTTCTGACTGATCTCATAGGGTTTGAGCTAACCTCCTTCTCTCATCGTCGAACTTTATAATGCACTCGTTGCTGTTCCGCTGGCACTGGGTGCACCCTCGCTCCCCTTCTAGTACAACACACTACATTCCCGATATTAAATCAAAACTGACGCCCAGGAGATAAGAAACTCACTCGTATTCGTCGGTCCCTACACGAGACGCACGCAGTAGAGGCTCTGTGACGAGGGGCACCTTGTTTACCAGTTTTCCGGGTCGGGGCTAGTTCCGGTGGAGAGGGTGGACCATGAGGCCGTGGGAGCGGTAGTTGTTGCGGTTCTTGCTGCTGTTGTGCTTGTTGTGGTTGTTGTGCTTGTTGCTCCAGATGTTGCTGCATCTGCGGCGGCGAAACAGGCCGAATAGCAGAGGTGCCGTCGAAGGCCATGTCACCCATTGCCTCGGTCACTTCCCAATCACGGTGGGGTTAGTAGTCCTTTCTCAGAAAGTCGGAAGATGTATTTCAGGCGCCTAAAGCGAATGTGGCACGGCTATAATTGAGAGAGGCTACACGAAAATGGAGGTTGAGACGGAGACGGAAGAAGAAGCACAGAGGAGGGAAGGGACGAGACGGCGCGACGTGGTGTAAATTGTTAGGGAAGGGGAGAACAAAGCGGATGGGTGGGACCTGAGCTTGGGGAAGCGGGGAAGCGGGGAAGCCGAGTGGCAGCGTAATGCAAGTACCAAGGCTAGGTCCCGGCCAGATGGAAGTGGTAAGGGGCTCTTGGGGATTCATGGAACATCTGTCTAGACTGGGCCGATTTCGCTAGTATGTAGTTAGTGGCTAGATCTAGGGCACTCTGGGGGAAGCTAAGGCGCGGATTAGCCCTAATCTGTCTTAAATTCTTCAGCTAACGAATCGCTAACAGTCGTGACCAACGCTTTAGGTTAGAGGAAGCAAAGTTCGGTATCCGCATAACTTGTATATGTTTACTGAATAATTATACGCAATTCATTCAATAGAAGGGACTCCTCTATTAAATCCCTATAAATGTATGTATAAATGGGGATGGATCATTGGCTACTCTGTACACACAGACACGCACGGGCTGACGCGAATAAGGAGTTGTTGTGTATAAATACAACCGCCTACCCGACACACCAATCGTGGTCGCTGGAACGAATGTATGGAGCCAATCCCTCTACGCTTTGCTGCGTGTGAGCCTTGACTTCTCCGTTGCCCAGGAATGCGAATCGGTTTTTATGGCGATACTTGATATCGTAATCCTCGAAACGCGGATCCTTGATGGTCTTGAGGAAGTGGATGGTCTGTGATGTGATATATTAGCAGTGTCGCGACAACGACGCTAGGAGATGACCTCAACATACCGAGCCAGGCCATAGGTAGATTCGGTTTTTGCTCTTGCCGTCCTTGAACCAACTTCGGCATTCTTCTTGCCACACGGTGGTCTTATGGAACTCGTCGAAGTGGCTATAGATATCGTCGAGGGCATCCTGCTTGACGGCTATGGACTTGATTTTATCCGTCTGGATCTTTCGCATCATCTTAACGGCATACTCCACAGAGGTCTCGATGGAAGGCAATAAGGTACCGCTACTCCACGTTGCGCCTGGTCCCTATACATGGGTTAGCAGGGGAAGGTAATTTTAGTCGCAGCAGTATACATACCACAATGGTATACATGTTGGGGAAACGAGGAGCGGACAGGCCCATGTAAAGATTTACTCCACTGCCCCAGTCCTTATCAAGGCTTATTCCTTGGCCATTGATTATCTTGAAGGCAGGCTTGAAGGCAACCTGGAAGCCCGTTGCACAGACCAATACGTCCATATAGTGCTGTTTTCCATCTACCGTCACAATCCCGTCTTTGTTGACCTTCGTGATATTTTTTAGCACTGGCGTAACATTGTCCTGAACCAAAGCCTCGAGATATCCATCACCAGGCGAGATTCTTCGGCATCCCGGGGACCATTTAGGAATGATGAACTCCTTCAGCTCTTCATGCCCCTCACCTAGTCGTCTGTTCATCTCGGCTGTGATGACCTCTCTGAAGTTCTGTGAGACTTCGGATCCTTGTTGGTACATGCCGAACAATGAGTTAATTTCGGCCTCAATCTTCTTCCTAAAGAGGAGCAGATGGTTCGGATCTTCCTTAAATTTCCGCTTGTCCTCCTCAGTAAATGTGTACTGTCTCTCAGCAGGCGACGACTCTGCACCCTTCTTCAGTTCCGACTCCAAGACACCTGAAACGTTAATCGTCAGCGAACTTTTATAATCCCTCTTAGGTGATGAGACTTACCACCGCCGAATGGAGGACTGATCCACGTTGGACTCCTCATAAACACCTGAACCTCCTTTGCTCTCGTTTGTAATTGTGGGACGATTTGGACAGATGACGAGCCAGTGCCGATAACACCGATAGTCTTACCCGCCAAATCCACGGAATGATCCCAGTTAGCCGAGTGCAATATTGGACCCGTGAAGTCATGAAGACCTTCGATTTCTGGCCACTTCCAGTTATTCAAGATTCCGGTCCCGTTGATAACAACGTGCGCCCAATCCTTCGTGATCTCGCCGGTCACGGTGTTTGTAAGGGTGATATTCCATATTCCTTCTTCGTCATCCCATGCCGATTCTACTAGCTTTGTATTCAACTGCATATATTTCTCCGTCCCGTGTCGTTTGACGAAGCCTTCGAAGTATGCCTGGATGTCGTGACCATACGCATAGTAGTGGTTCCAATCTGGATTTGGGTCCCAAGAGAACGTGTAAAGGTGGGATGGAATATCGCAAGCAACTCCGGGGTATCTGCAAAGACATTAACGTGGTTTCCTGAAAATATTATGACTTCTATTAACCTACGTGTTCTCGTACCAGGTTCCTCCGTAGTGTGGGTTCTTCTCAAAAAGCGTCAACTCCCATGAGCCAGCTTCGAGCATCTGCTCCATCTTATATGCCAGGCATATTCCTGTAGATCTATTAGCGGCATACGATAACTTTGAGACCTCATCAATACATACCCGATGCGCCAGCTCCAATACCAGCGACGCGTAATTTTGAAGGCTTTGAGTGATACTGGCGCACAACCTGGTATGGGCCCTGAGTTTCTGATTCTGGGTACGAGAACTCTGCATGCCCATTGGCGCCGTTAATGCCATTTGGTGTAACAGATTGACTAGTCGCGATATCTACGCCATTTGTAACTTCTAATGGAGTCTTCGCGCCGTCGATGTCATCAACAACAACTAATGCACTCTTGTCATCCTGAATGCCTTTTAAGATGACCGGTGGGGCATTCTCAGGATCAATGTTACTTAGAACAGCAGATGGAGACATCGTTGTTCTTTTCTTTGATTGTGACAACTTCCAGAAACAACAAAGGGACATCTTCTCTCCTTAAAGAACGAAGATACACGATCTTGATAATGAGAAAATCGAACCGCAAGAGGAAACGGATCATTTGAACCTGTTTCGGCTGGTCCTCGGGTCCCATAGTGTCAACTAGTTGGCACTCAAATGCTAGGTCAAATTAGTCTAAATAATTCCGAGTTGCACTTCGCTTTTGCATATCCATGCCCGGAGTGTATTCGGGTTCTGAGTTTCCTCAGGAACCCAATCCCGGCTATTTTTCCTCAGCTCCTCAACAAAGTCGAACCACATAACTCGGCTATCCAACGATATTTACCTGGAATATCACATTATCCACTTACTAGGCATCCCAAAACTGTTCTAGGGCCTCTTTTTGCGACTGTCGAGGCTATGCTGCCTCCGAGACTATTCTAACAAAATGCGGGGAAGTAGTTCCTCAAGGTCGGAAAAACGTACCCGTACTCCACATTCCCCGCATTCTTGGCATTCCCGGAAACTACAAGACAACGCTTTGAGAGCAGGGGTTCTACATCCTTGCTTATCGCACCCACCAAGATGAGGATAAATGCAAATTGGCAGAATTTGGTGTTCCGTACGGGCGCTATTTAGTTTTGTGAGCTGGAATTTATCATTGTCGGAACCAACCCTCGCTTCTGTTGCCCACTGAGCAACAGCTATGCCAGCAGCTCGGGCTTCCATCAAAAGCTGTTTCTCGGCTTCCCACTCAGCTTTAGAAGTCTATATAGCCAAAGCTTCCTCTACTATATTTATGCCTCCCAAGCTGCAGATACAGCTTCAATTATAGTAATTGACGTCCGGTTTTCAAGGCTAGCTGTATGAAGTAAGCCACTCACGGGCTTCAGATAGTATAGGGTCTTCCATGAATGAGTTTACATAGCTATAACAATAGTAAAATTTGCCATAGTCAAGTGGCGGTAAACAACCGCTGGTGCACGCCGACTGCTTCCGCAAGAGCTAACTGCGTACCCCGGCCCATATAGAGGCGAAGGTTGGTTCCGACGATGAAGATTCGAGTCACAATTGATTGAGACACTATTTGGATGGAGGTCTTGATCATTAAAATTGGGCTTCTTATCACCTGATGATGCATTCCTAACTACAGCTACTTGCTTTGGCGGAGCGGCCAAGTTTAATGTAAAGAAATTACTTTCGAAAAATAACATATTTCATTTTTCATGTGCTTCTAAAACCTTGCTTTAGTTTTGGTCTCTAATATCTTTGCATCTTCCTTTGCCCAATCTTTCACAACTTTCCTCTGAATTTTTCCGCTAGCAAGTTTGGGCACATCTGTGATAAATGTTACTCCTCCTACAAGCCATTTGTGCTTTGCTACTCTAGGCTTAATCCATTGCTGGATATCGTGAGGTGTTACCTTGCCCTTCGCATGCTCTTGCATAACAACGTATGCTCTTGGCCATTCTTCGCTATGTAGGGTGATACCAACCACGGCAGCATCAGCGATATCCTCATGCTCAAGAAGAACAGATTCAAGCTCAGCAGGCGCAACTTGTAATGCATTTACCTTGATGAGTTCCTAAATTGTCGTTGTCAACAAAACGTATCCAAAGAGAAGGGCTGTTCCGAGTATGAACCTTCTTACGATCCACAATCCAAAAGGATCCAGCTTCATTCCTAACCGCCACGTCACCGGTTCTTAACCACTTATCCGAACTGATTGATTCCTCTGTGGCAACATTGTTTTTCCAGTAACCAAGGCAGACGTTTGGGCCCCGGGTAAACATCTCTCCTGGTTTTCCAACACCAACCTCATTTCCGTCATCGTCCAGCAATTTGCACTCGCAATTCGGATCCAGCTCGCCCACACTTCCTGTGTCGTCTCTCCTGCCCCCAGGCACATGAATCGCACCGCATGTAACCTCAGTCATCCCCCACCCTTGCACGACGTTAAATCCGAAGCGCGCCATGCACTCATTCTGCAACTCTTTTGACAGCGGCGCTGCACCGCATAGCACATCCTTCACACTACTGATATCGAACTCGCTTGTCTCGGCTCTCTTCGCAAGCATGACCAAAATCGGTGGTGCGACTTGAAGGGTTGTGATCTTGTAATCTTGGATGGCTTGCAGGAAATCGCGGTATACGAATTGTTTCATAACGTAGACCGGAATCTTCAATTTCACGGCCATGAGTATCGTGTAAAGCTGGCCGTATGCATGATAAAGCGGGAGGAAGCCAATCCATCGCTCTTGTGGGCGATTGGCGTATGCGTACGGCTTTTCTTGAAAGCGCATGTATATCGTTTGTTCGACATTCGCAATCAAGTTGTGATGGCTGACGCAAACTCCCTTTGGTGGTCCAGTGGTTCCAGACGAGTAGTTGATTGTTGCAACTACGGTTTTGGATTGTTTGGGCGTGAGCTTCCTCCAAATATACCGCTCGCCTTCTTGTGGGGTAGCAGCCATAGTTGTCCAGTCCTTAATACCTTTAAGTGGGGGGCAGTAGGAATCTGAGAACTGAAAGATGCGACAAGAAGGGACCCCGGATTTTGAGGCCGCCGCGAGCGCAGTTTCCATCATATCTGGATGAGCAAGGATTACCTTTGCTTCGGTGTTCTTAATTTGATGGATCATTTCTTGTTCTTATTAGCTCATGCTCCATGTTCTCGAAAGACCCTTTTCTCACCACGCAAAGTATAGGCGGGATTTGCGGCACTGAAGGCATAGCCTGCACTCAAGATCGCCAGATATGCGACTGGCACGTATATGTGGTTTGGTGTGTAAATCATAATAACTTCTCCCTTTTTGGCACCTGTTCGCTCGAGGCCCAGGGCGAGGCGCCTAACCCAAAGAAAGAGCTCTGCTGGCGATAGCGAGATGCTTGGGTCTTTCGAATCGATCCATAGTGGATCTTTGCTCGGCGTCTCAAGTGGAGGGAAGAGATACGTTAGGACGTCGGTTTCTGGAATACTTAGATCTGGGTGGAGGGATTTGAACGGCATCTTGATGAGGATGAAATTAACGTGCACGAATGGAAAGAAATTAGGTACAAAAGAATATTGTTACTTGGTTATCATGACAACTATGTACACATAGATATCCACAGCCTTGCGCCTGGTCAGCCTCGGCTAGCCAAAGGTCCAAAGGTTATGTTTTGGCGCGGAAAGCGTCGAGCCGTGGCTATAATACGGCAGGCATCGCCTAATCATTTCCGAGGTAACTCCAAGTAATCGGGCGTATTTCGGGGTTCGTTTACCCTCAAGGTCACAGAAATACAATTCTTCCAACTTGGATATTTCCTATGTGCTAGAACCTTCAATTGACTGCTGATTTGCCCGCCATACTCTAAGTATACATCACCCACAACTCCAAAACGGACCACCAGAGGCACACAGCTAGCATTATCATGTCCCAATTCCAGGATTTCAATAAACTGTTCCGCCTCGACGGTAAAGTTGCGCTCATCACTGGTGGTATGTCTACATTTATTCGCTGTACCCTTCTAATTTTAGGGGAGGGAGGCCGAGTTTCCAGCTGACATTCAAGGTAGGCTCCCGCGGTCTTGGCCTTCACACTGCAACAGCATTTCTCCAAGCTGGCGCTTCCCGGGTGATCATCACCGCGCGTAAGGCTGGGGGTGAGCATGGCATCGATCAAGCCGTTGCAAAACTCAACGCTCTTCCGGGGATCAGTGGATCTGCAGTCGGCATTGCTGCCAATGTAGCGAACACGGACGAAATTATTGCGTTGGTTGAGAAGATCAAGAAGACTGAAGGGAAATTGGACATTCTGGTCCCGAATGCGGGAGCGACCTGGGGTTCAAAATTCGAGGATGCGCCTGATGCGAGTAGTGTCAAGATATTAGATTTGAATGTTCGAGGAGTATTCACTTTGGTGCAGAAATCGTTGCCATTGTTAGAGGCTGCTGGGACGCGGAGAGATCCTAGTAGAGTTATCATTGTCAGCTCGACGGCTGGTGTCAACGTCCCTCATGTTGGAGAGAATGGCACAATTATGTATTCAGTCTCCAAGGCTGCTGCACATGTAAGTATATCCAAAGTATCCTTCTGCGGATGCGAGTACTGACTAAGTATTTAGCATTTAGGACGAAATCTTGCTGTCGAACTCGGACCTCGCAATATCACTACTAATGTTGTCGCACCAGGTTTCTTCCCGAGTAAGCTTGCGGCTGGTCTCATTGAGAAGTTAGGAGGGGAGGAGGAATTAAATGCTTCAAATCCTAGGAAGAGATTGGGCATTCCAGAAGATATTGCTGGTGTGATGGTATATTTGGCCTCCCCTGCAGGAAGCTATATGTAAGTAACGCCAGGAGCCATTCCTTTTATAAAGCTAACACAATCCTTTAGAAACGGCGAAGATATCTCTGTGGATGGTGGTGCAAGACTTTGTTCTGGAGCACACTCAAAGTTATAATGTTTTGGAAAAGCTTACATCGATGGTTATCTAAAGGAGGGTATCCTACAGATTGTTGCATCTAAAGAGTGCAATAACTGCTGAAGTACATAAATGAACTCGGTCCATTGGCCTTAATATTTAAAGTTATATGTGTTTCGGAGTTTGTCGACTTCTGCTCACGCCGACTCCGTGATCATTTCTGCGAGATTCCAGAAGAGTGGCGAGAGAATAGCATGTATTGCTGCACCTATTTAGTATAATTATCTCCCAATTAATACCTGATGTTCAATCAGCCGAAGTCCCAAAATATACGCTGATTTCAACTTATGTAGTTTTGTTAGTGCGCCTATCCCTGGTATTGAATCTCTTATTCTCAGAACATCCTCTGTCTCTTCTCATCATCAGCTCAACCTCCTTCCTTCGCCTAGAATCGAATCATCGATTTAAAAGCCACAAATACATCCTAGGCAAATAGGTCACAGTCAGAGATAGAACAATCTCTGGATTTTTACACAAATTTTACGTTTTCTCTTGTTTCCCCCTCTAACGTCTATAATATCTTTTTGTGGCTACTAAGGAGCATACCAAACAGCAATGCTACAAGCTCTCGCCTTCAACGTGAAGCTTAGACTTGGCACATCCGTTTTCGTGCAGAATTGGTGTATGCTTGTACCTACCTGAGATTCTCCTTGGATAAAGTCTAGACCCATAGCTAGACACTCATACATCTCTCCAACATCACATTTTCGAGGTAGGAATCTTAGCAAACCTCAACATCATTTCTTATCACTTACGAAATGATCTCATTAGTATCTTCAACCCCCTACTTCAAAACAGTCCTTCTTAATCTGTGCCCAAACAAGCACATCCACACACACACACTGTCCCACCTTCCTTCGTCACAGCGAAAACAAAGTCACAGCAAAAGAAAAAATACCAGCAACAGATATTTGCTAGGGCTCACTCACATGGACTTGTAATGTTCTGATCTGAGACCCATTCCCACGTCATTAGCTCACTCCGTCCCTAGCTACCCCGCATTGTCTGTGATTACATCTGCCTGAGCTATACATGGGGAGACTACGCGGGGGAGAAGGCCACAATTTTCCTGGACGGTATTGCCACGGCTGTGAGTAAGCGTCTAGAGGCGGCTCTGGGGGACTTACGGGAGACTCTCGAATGCAAACTCGGTATGAAAGTCTGGGCGGACGCCCTGTGTATCAACTAGGCCGACATCGTTGACCGGAATAGCCACGTGATACGTGTGAAGAATATATTTGGGCGGGCTTTTTCCGTTATAGCCTGGACGAACGAACACAAGGACCTGAAGATTCTTGGGCTGCACAAACCGGGGGAAGGACTCGTTCTTTGCGAGGTGATCTTTAGAAAATATGGCAGGGGCGCTCTAGAGGAGCTTCTTGGGGCCCGGGATCGCAGCTGGGGAGCCGTAGAGGATGAATATGAACAGCTTAAGGAATTAGTAGCGGATGTCGATGAACTAGTGTTTGACCAATACAACTGCGCAGATTCCGACGATGATGATGAACTGGGATTTGGCAAGCTGCATTGACGCGATATAGTCCGGGTAGAGTTGTCGTTCATGTTTCGGAAGGAGTACTGGTCTCGACTATGGATTATCAAGGAGCTGACAGTCAGCCCTACAACATCGACCGTACATTGGGGAGAGTCTGTGTTCTACTTATCGACTCTTCAAGCTGTAGGCGATATTCTCGTCATCCATTCCGAGTCTAGACAGTCCTGGAGGAGCTGAGGCCGAGATTGGACCTCCTGGCATTAATTACACTTTGGAGGACACTAGAGCCAGGTGACATAGAAAGTTCATTGAACGACGCTTTCATCCGGGAGCTGAAGCTTCTTGCACAATGTGCGAATTGCTCATCTCCTCATGACAAGGTCTACGGGTTGCTCGGGCTGTTTCCGGCTTCCGTGTTATGTGCCATCACGATTGACTACAACCGAGAACCTGACGACGTGATTGCAGAGTTTGCTTCAACAGCGCTGGAACAACAGCGAGCGGCTGCTCCACGAATACCGAGCTCAACAGCCTCCTCAATCTAATCGCGCTTGGTATTGAGTTCGAGCCTGTCCTGATCGCTCTTGCGTAGGTCCTTCTGCTCTCCAGCTAAGCCGATGGCAATATTGTGCATAGTCCGAAGACCCTCACGTCTACGGTACCGGCATAGTTGAGGTCGGTCTATCTAGGATCTAGGGTGGGTTTCTGTAGAACTTAGGCGTTGGTTGCGCCGAGAGGTAGGGGAGAGATAAGCAAAGCACAGCTATATACGCTGATTTTCAGGTTTATTTAGTTGTAAGGAGGCTCTAGTGTTAGCCTAGAGGGTTACGTGCACTCTAGGCCTATATGTAGATTTTAGAGCTAGAAGAGGTAATGTAAGTAAAAGCACTAAGCTAACTAACTATCCTACTAGCGAATATCTACTATTGTATGTTTTTGCTTTTCTCTTTTTTAGCTGCTTTATAGGAAAGGTGGAAGGTAGAAGAGGCCTGTATCTAAAGTATCTATATACCTTAGCGCCTAATGGTATACTTATATCCCATCAAGAGAGAAACTGTCACATACGACCATAGACTCAAGAAAATTGGGCATCCCGTCCGCTCTGCCATACACAAGCTTGAGATCGGTGGATTAGTAGTTGGGTGGGTGACCACCAGCGAATACCCACTGTTGTATGTTTTTTTTGTTTGCTATTTATTTTTTTCTCTTCTGCAGAGGCAAATATTGGGCGATACACCAAATTCCGGGATCTCTTTACGTACTGTTGTATGTTATTTTGTTATTTATTTTTGCCGTTTGGCAGCATGGGCAAATATTGGCCGATATATCAAATCCGTGGTATTTCCTCAGCCGCACCTCCTGAGTGGAGAGAGATGCAACGAGTCCTTGGCAGGGGTGGAGACGGGATACGTATGTAGTTTGTTGCGTATGGTTAGGTTATTGTATATCAAATAACTATCAAATTATGGAAATAGAAGTAATCTTCAGCCTCACCTCGTAAACGCCGTGAACGGTTCGATGCGACGTGATACCCGGCAGAGCAACGGCGAATGCAACATTGTCGACCATAGGAAATGGGATACGGTAAGAAATAAGAGAAAGTAAATTTGAGATTGCCAAAAATAACGATATAGCGCTGACGTACAGTACGTGTCTCACAGCTACAGACGACAGCACCGACCAACAACAAAGCAGCCTCATCTCAGCTCATCACAGCATCTCATCCACAGTTTGAAAACAATACCCTACTCCGTTTCGTAGGGCAACCAAAAAACGCACAACCGGGGTTCATTCATGCATTCATTCGGTATTCGAGAAATCATCACCAACCCCAACCCCAACCCCCAATAAAAAATCCTAGCCGTACTCCGTATTCCCGTGACACGCCCAATATAGCAACCACCGATCCCCACATCCCCGCATTACACTAACCGACACTCCTCATTCGTGGCCAAGGATTTCTAAATCTATCCCCGACCCCCATATGGCTAAGATCTCCCCTGGCGCCTCCGACGCTAAACCACCTTAGATGGACGTTGACAGCAATCACCTCGTACTCAACGCCGATCGCGCCGATCGCGCTACGTCACGGAGGCGGAAGCTTATTTTTCTGGTTCTCTGGTTCTCTCTCACCTAAGCTGACGATGGGCCGCCTGACGCCGTTCCCGTGCCGCGCGGAAGGCGTAAGGTAGCCGGTGGTAGTTGTGGGGGATGGGGCACGGCAGATACGGACGCGGGGTGTACGAAGCCAGCTGTCGCCGACGGAGAATGGAGAGGGAAAGAAAAGGGCAGGGGGATGGGAGAATGCGAAGGGAGCTGGACTCGGCGTACGTAAGACAAGCAGATGCATACGCGAGCTGGGAAGGGTAGGCAGCTAGGCAGCTGATCGGCGGATACGAGTGCCAACGAGCGGGGAGCGGAGACGATGCAACGTTCTCTTGGGACGTCATGAGCTATCCAACCGGCAGTGAAGAATTCTTGCTTGCATTGACTGGCAGTGTCAGTGCTTGGTTACGACGATGCTAGCAGCCATGGCAGCGCTGATCCACTGCGCCTGCTTGCTGATGTGGCTGGCGGGAGCTCGGGGCGGCGTAGCTGGGGGCGTAGGGCAGCGAATGAGCGTGTGTGGGGAGGGGGACCGGGGGGACGGAGCCTCGTATTGAGGGGATGATCATTGCCCTGCGTGGTGGGACGGGGATAGAATAGATGCTGCTGTCCGGTTACGAGGCTTGGCGGGGTAGGGAGGGGAGCTCGTTTGGGGACGAGAGGATTCGAGGTTTGGCCCGAAGGGGAATGTTTCGGTCGGCGGCCTGGTGATGGAAGGAGGGGGTTTCTATAAATACGCGCTGCTCGTCCGGTGTTGAGATGTTTTTTTTCTGCATCAAGCATTCAAAGTCTCATCTCAAGCATCAGTCTCTCACACACACTCGTTCTCAAACAACCACCCAGACCACCACCTTCAAAATGCATTACTCTTCCATCCTCGCCCTCGCTGGCGCTACCTTCGCCGCTGCCGCCCCGACTGTTAACTCAGCCCGCGCGGAGGGCACCTGGACTCTCCAGGGCTTCGTGCGCACCTGCAACGACACTGCCAACAGGTGTAACTACAAGTTCAAGGTCAAGGACAACAACTCCGGCCGCGTCGATGCCTGCGATTTCACCGACATCGCCGACAGCACCCGCAAGGCCCGCTGGAGCTCCCCCTCCAATCTGCATTGCGCGGCCAACTCGCCCGTCTATGTCAACGTCGGGTACGACCAGCCCGGAAACTTCTTCGTGGTTGTCCCAGTTAACCGCGAGACCTCGCTGAACGCCTTCTTTGGATACACAGCTGCTGAGCTCGCTGATGGCAAGGTTGTGACACCGGATCACACTTCGCCTTCTCTGGTTGTCGGGACCTGGGAGAAGAAGAAGGCTGCCGGAGCTGCTGTTATCGGCCGCGATGCCGCAGCTAACCTTGGAGCCTGGACTGTTGAGGGACTTCACAGGAGTAAGTTCTAACCCCATCCCTTCAATCCCACTATGAAGCTTCTGGACAAAAGACTGACGCGCACCAGCCTGCCAAACCAGCAACATCGCTACCTGCAACTACTCCTTCCAGATCAACCAGAACGACGGTTCCGAGAAAACCAACTGCTACCTGACCCAGGAGGGTGCCCCAACCCAGAGCTTCTACACCGCCGTCTGCCAGAAGCAGGTCGACTGGGTCATCTCGTGGGGTTACAACGACCAGTACGGTTACGCTGTTATGACTGTTGTCAATGTCCCAAAACAGGTTGATGCCTTCTTCGGATTCAACGATGTTAACCTCGTCACCGACTTCCCCAACATCGGCCCCAACCCAGTTTACGCTTTGTAAGCGATGAAATGGCACACCAGCCATTTTGGCTTTGAAGGGAGATGAGAGAGATCTAATTTACATGATTTACTGTTCTGCATTTGCGAGGATGGGCATTGGGGGTTCTTAGTTATGCTTTTGAGGTGTTTGCGAGGATATTAGAGGTGTCTAAATTAGTTAATGAAACTCACATTGGAATGATTATATTAATTTTTTTTACTTTGTGGTGATTTTGGATGTGAGTGAAATGTGCTGGACGAGGAGTGAGACAGTTGCCTGCTATCGTCCAGGTGCCATCAAAGTCATGTGGTCGCAAAGTCATGCACTTGGAAAGTCATGTACGGAACTATAATGTGCAGGGGATGATTTATAAAGTTCTAAACTATGGACCCTGCTGATTTATACAGGCTGTGAGAATTATTGTAGTTTAATTTCTTTGATGATATGTTTGCTCTGGAACTTTTTGTGATGGTGTCGCTGCCTGTTTCGGCTCTTTAACAGTGTCGCGCCTATCGCGGCTGTGGCCAACGTCACCTCTAGACTCATCGTCCCCCTTAGCCGTGACAATGAGGTTTAAAACCTCGCTAAGGAATATAAAGACATTCTCTAGTAATTATGCTGTCCTGAATTTAGCTACGTACCTCTTCTGACGCGATTTCTAGAGTTAACGGCGTCTCTGGCGACCCTGGGGAAGATTGCCTGGGTCAGGCTGGACGATGAAAATGTGCGGTTCACTATAATCCCCGAGCAGGGATCACAGGTCTGGGCGTATGATTCCTCAAATCTATATAGCAGAGAGAGACAACTAATATGGATGCAGCTGTATCTCAATTGACTCTCTATTCTACGAGTACTCGGTCCAGTCGCGCATCGAGAACAACACCATCAATATCGAGCTTCCCCTGGCACCCCTCCAAACAGCCCTCAGATCCGCAGAAAATGCCACATCTGCATCTCTGCGCCTCACAAAGAGAGGTGGTGATGCGATCCTCTCCCTGACAATCATAACCAACACCGTCAGCGCCGGGAACAGTAATGGCTTCCTCCGCAACCGCCGCGACGACGACCCCTTCGCCGACGACGACTTCCACGAAGAGAGTCTCGACGCCCGCAGTGCCGCCGAGCGTGAAACAATCGTCACCCAGGAAATCCCCATCCGTGTTCTCTCCCCCGAAGGCGTAGAAGGGATCCACGAGCCCAAAGTGCGCGACTCGGATGTGCATATCCTCCTCCCGCCGCTGCTGCAACTCAAAGCCATCTCGGACCGGTTCACAAAGCTCGCATTCGCGACGACGACCAATACAGCGGCGGCTGTGAATAGTACTGCTAATACGCCGAAGTTGGAGCTGAGCGCGAATATGCATGGGAGTTTGAAGCTGAGTATTACGACGGATGCGCTGAATATTGAGAGCGTGTGGAATGATTTGACGAATCCGGGTTTGGAGCCGAATCAGATCGAGGGGGATGTGGATGATTTGCCGACGGAGAAGATGAGGGCTGCGGGGCCGGATGCGTGGGCGACGGTGAGAATTGATGGGAAGGATTGGAGTCGGGTTCTTAGTGTGGGAAGACTGGGTGGGAAGGTTATTGCTTGTATGTTGTTGTCTGATGATGAATTGGAATGTATACTGACTTTGATATATTGCAGGTTTTGTGGACAACCATGCGTTGATCCTTTACGTATACCTGGCGAACCATGAAGACCCCGGTGCAAAAGAATCCGTCCTCACGGTGAGTTTAACCTGGCATAAATGAGGATACTGTTTCTAACATCGCAAAGTATTATATTAGCTCATATGCTCGTTAATGTTTGGAGGATATTTGCAAAATGAGAGGAGTTGGGACAGCCATTAGCTTGGCATATAGGTTTGGCTGACTTCGAGGTGAATTCAGGAGTTATAGGCGAAACATTTTTGCTATTATAATTCAGATTTTCTCAAGAAGCAAGTGGATGGCACCGTTACTCTCCTGGCGTGCGCCTCTAATAGACCCCGTGAGCTACGCTTGAAGCGCCCCCCCCC
>JPKD01000147.1:0-29601 GCA_000750935.1 Pseudogymnoascus sp. VKM F-4519 (FW-2642)
CCCCCCCCCCGGTTCTTTCCAACTCGATACAAATTCACCCACCTAGCCTCCGCGACCCACAGGCGCGAACCCAGGCGAGAGATATCTCAATCTCTGTTCTTTAAGATCCTCACATGAATCAATCACTGGTCTCCGTCGGTTAATTATCCGAACCCAGCCCTCTCACGCACCCTTCTCTTATCCCCTTTAATTCATTGGCATGGACCTGCCAAAATCAATCTTCATATCCACATCTTATACTACTCCAACTATTCTAGTTTGTTCTTACTACTAGTTCCTTTGTCCACGAGCAGCCTCAAAGCCTGCATCTACCTCAAGAGTGAGTTCTGAGTTTGGATTGATACCGCTTTTCAATATGGCTAATGCTCCATCACAGTGCCACCAAAAAGATGCATCGAGGATGTTGATCTCGCAAACCGAGAGGCTGTAAAGCGGATCCGCAAGCTGACATTTCATGACGGAACAACCATTGACGGGTGCCTTGAAGCCTACTTGAAGCATCAAGGCATCGACCCAGCAGTCGAATCTCTCAAACTCCAGCGTGAGCACAGAGATGCTGCCAGGTTCAGACAACGCATGGAGGCCGCCGCGGCAAAGACGTTGTACGAAGCTGCCGGAGTACCAGAGCCCAGCCCGGATGATGAGAAGGTAAAAAAGCCTTGGTATCTCGCGGATGATATGGATTTGGGGGAGGATGAAGAGCTCGTGGAGAAAATGGATTCGGACGTCGAGGATATGATAACAGGCGGCAGAGTGCAGACTAGGCAAGGGAAAAATCTCACCACGTCGGCGCTGGGACGATCCGCCGTGTTCAATCCCACAGTATACTTCACTCCATACTCAGCAACAAAGAGGGACGTGTTCGATAGAGTTATTCCGGGATTGGAAAGATACCAGCATCCATCCGAAGAGGAGAAAACAGCGTCAATTTTTAGAGCTAACGCGATCCTTGAGGCAGCCTTTAAGGCACACCCCCAAGAGATAATGCAACGCTTGAGCGACGTGGAGTTTATGACATTCGGAAAATCAAACGAGCTTAACTTCCCAAGTCCAGACAAGGAATCGGTCGATAGGTTCGGCAACGCCTCTTTCAACTTTACGACGGCCTTCCCGGCCACAACTCTGGACAAAACGATCAAAGGCCCCGTGATCAAGCTTAAAGCCCCTTCTGAAGATGGAACTACGAAGCTTCGAGTCATGAACGTCTCTGCCAGCCCCCTTTGGTCAGGAAGGACTGGGCTCCACACCCAGCCCGACAGAAGATGCAGGATGATACAACTCAATACGCTCTCACCTGAAGAGATCCACCTTGGAGATTACTACGCCCACGCATTCCACTCAGTCGCACCGCACCAGTTCGCGCGCTTTGCCGAGCTCCCGACCCTTGTGCAAGACCTGATATGGGAGTTTTCTTTCGAATCGCGCGTCGTCGAAATCCAATACGACCCAAAGTTCACGCGCATGTGGTCCCCAACGAAGTGGCCAGCGCAGAGCTTCGTATGCAAACAAAGCAATGCTGTTATGAGGCGCGTGTACGAGAGATCACCATTCGGCGACGCGACGGCCAGGAGGGGCCTTTTGTTCAACTTTGACGTCGACGTGCTATTTCTCACGTTCGAGAAGAGAGGCCAGGTTAACATGGAAGGGCAGATTCCGCTGCGCGTCAAGAAGCAGTCGAAAGTGGCGCTGGACTTTTTGCACTCACTCCCTCCAGCCCAGCTCCCGAAGATACGCCACCTGGGACTTGACCTGCAGACTTGGAGAATGATTGAGCACGACATGTACCAGCACCGGAGGAGAAGACACAAGATCCGTGGTCAAGAAAGGTTCGTCCTCCCGATTCTCACCGGATTGAGGAGCCTACGGATCATTGAGAGCAACAATGTTGGGTGTTGGCGCATAAACAGACAGATGGGCTTTGAGGCGATGGCTCACGAGAACCTGGTGGCCCGGCAATGCCCGCCTATGGATTTGGCTTTGGACATGAATTCAGTGCGTTTTGATATTTCACTGTTATTTCCCGGGCGCTCCGCACAGCCCGACGGTACACGTCTATGTTGGTGGAATGGCTCGGGGGTGATCTGCATGACGAGGGTGGCTCGCTGAATGGCTTCGGCTTCATTACGAAGGCAGAATTGTTTACATTTGCAGCGAGGTTTACTTTGATTGCCTATGATGGCCTATATACCCACTACGATTCATAAGAACTTGACTTCTCTCGATATTACACGTTGTGGTATTCATCGAAATTTATATATTCAGTCACTCAGTCACTCAGACCCAGCCATTCCGTACAGGCATACAGTCAGTTAATGCAGTCATACAATACAGGCATTCAATACAGTCACAAATTCATGAAATAAAGTCCAGCTCTTAAATTACATAATTGCTTTGTGAGACTCGTAACCCGCGAAGGTGATAATGCAAGGCAGCCGCCAGCCAATACTTCAATTCTGCCAAGCTTCCGACACTCGAGCATTAATCGCTGTCACTACGCCATCCCAGTAATCACTGGTATTATGGACAGTATTAATTTAGGCTTCTGGGAGACACAGGTACCAAATCTGTCACTACTGCGCCGAGTTGTGTGGTAGAACGTAAGTTTTAAGGTGGCATGTATCGGCTGGTGGCTTGACACCCACGTTGCTGCGCCCCAAGATTACTGTGGCATTTTCGCAAAATCATCCTTTAAGCGGCAAGTGGATTTGATTCATACTGTACCTGTTGGCAAGGCTGAGAGCAAAGATAAGTCAATCAAAAAATTATATAACATCGCAGGAATGCAGATAAATCGCCAGTAAGTCTTGTAATTATCTTCATACAAAGGTGGAACGAACAAGAGCTATCGCCCGCCAACTGTAATATGGCAGCAGAGGCCTCATCGACATTAAAAATGGAAGGCTCTTCTAGAGCTCCTATAGCGACATCAAGCACGTCTCCGGCGCCTGTGGAATCTACTGCTGTACCAGAGCGTGGCGAGCCGTTTCGAGAGTATAGGATCACGCATGCTTCGAAGCACCGCGACTATCTCCTTCATATGTCAACACCCACATCTAAGTCAAAAATCACGCACTATGTTGGAAACTCCAACGCCATCGGGAAGCCCGCTGTGAAGCTTCGTCTGGGCGAGACAAAGGAAGGGCGTCTCCTTGGAGTGGCAATTTTCGTGCCCTTGTCGAACAACATTGACATTGGCTTCGGGGATGACCCTGAAAATTTGAGCACCACCTCTTGGGAAAGACTTGAGAATCTTTCGATCTCTTCCAACACTTATCGCCTGAAGATTGGACTCGGGGACAGTTCAAGGGCCGTTCTCTGGAAACGTACTCACAGCCCCGATGGGTCGTCGGAGGCGTCAATATTCTCCAAGATGTCTATGCTACACCTGAAGCTTGTCGATGAGGCCACAGGCAAGTTGTTGGCAACATATACAAACCATATTGGCCTGAGCTGGAAGAACAAGGGGACGATTAGGATCTGGGAAGACACAGGTGATGAGGCGTGGATACAAACCGTGCTTTTGACGGCGCTGGCGCTTATTGAGAGAAATGTGAGAATGTAACTGTGTTTATTTAATCGTGCAAGCATTTGTTTCAGATCCCACTATTTATGAACAATCGTACATTCGTTTTTTACCATGATGTATTTGAAATTCCGAGATTGATTTTTTGCCGTAATGCCAAGTTGATATTGGCAGGCGAGGCTGGAAACTGTGGTTCGGCGAGGCTATAATAGTAGCGCACGGACCAAGGGGACCGCTGGGATAACGACAACATAACAGCTCCGTAGATTATAGCATCTATCCAGCTTACTTTGTTCCCAAGCTACCGTGGAACTCGCCCACATGGTTCATACGTGAAAGAAATGGAAATGCGCGGCCAATGCTATACTGAAATTTCCTCATAACCTAGACCGACAATTCGTGAACCCCCCACCACGTCCCACCAACCACTCGGCCCCCCTCGACATCCAAGCCATGGCCTCTTCCACCCCCGACCTAAGCACGGCCACGGCCGCCGAAGTCTTCAAGCAGTCTCTTCCAACAGTCCGACTGCTGCATCGCCAGCTCCACACATCCCTCGATGAGAAGAATGCGCGCCTGCGCACGCTTGTGGGCGGCTCGTATCGACAGCTGCTGGGCACGGCGGAGATGATCGTGGATATGCGGCGCGACATTGAGGTTGTGGAGACGAAGCTTGGGGGCGTGGCGGATGGATGCGGGATGGCTGTTGTTGGGCGCAGGGTTTCTGCGCTGGGAAAACTGGGGGTGAGGGCGGGACATGGTGATGCAGGGAGGAGGCTGGGAAAGGCGGCGAGGGTTAAGGTGCTTGGGGGCTGTGTGATTGCGATTGGGCGGTTGCTGAGAGGCAGGGAGGGAGAAGTGAGAAAGGGAAGGCGATTGGTGACGACGGCGAAGACACTGGTGCTTTCGAGACTATTGGTTAAGAGCTTGGGTGATGATGGGGAGGATGAGGGCGAGGAGGAAGAAGCGGTGATTGCGGAGTTGAAGAGGAAACTCGGGTCTCTGCGAAGGCGTCTACTGAGGACCGTGGAAAGGGCAATGGAGAGCCTGGATGGAGATAGAGAGGAGCTGGTGAATGCGCTGTGCGCGTACAGTCTAGCTACAAGCTCAGGCGCGAGGGATGTGCTGAGGCAATTCCTCCATGTGAGGGGTGCCGCCATGTCGACTGCTCTTGATATCCAGGACGAGGGAGATCTGGGAGAAGGAGGCGTGCAGAAGCATATTATACACGCGTTGGGGTTACTGGCCAAGACCTTGGTTGATGTACAGGCATTGGTGCCGAGGAGGCTGGCTGATGCGCTTTTGAACTTGAAGGGAGATCATTTGCTGAAAGATGAGGGTGTCAGGGAACTGGAAGGCCTGAGACTGGATATATGCGAGAGGTGGTTTGGAGACGAAATCACATACTTCACGCCGTATATCCGGCACGACGATCTAGATGGCCCACAAGCCGTTGCCACTCTTAAGGGATGGGCAAAGAAGGCCTCTGAAGTATTCCTGGAGGGCTTCGAGAAGATATTAGAGGCAGTCCAGAACTTCAGTGCTGTGGCCGAATTAAGGACTAAAGCTTTCGAAGAGTGGGTTGCTGAAGGGGGGAAGGCTAAGGGATTTGATTCGTCCGTGCTGCTTGATGGGTTACGAAAGGTTGTTAATGAGCGAATGGTTGGAATACTGGAAGCCAGAGTTGACAAATTGCATCTCGTCAACACGGAGGTTGAGGCAGCTTTGGGTGTCATTGCATCTGGAGGCGTAGAACGGCAAGGAGACTTATGGGATGCTAAACTGCTGGAGATGGGTCTTGGCAATGGTGCCGTAGCATTCAAGCAAGCAATTGTCAACAAGGTCCATGGAAGGGATAACGCAGTCTCAAGAGTCGTCAAGTCGTATGAGGAATGGAAACGCCTGGTAGATGAGGTAGCAACGGCAATCGACCAACTCAAGAAGCAGAAATGGAACGACGACCTGGACAGCCTAGAGGATGAAGACGTACTCGAAGAGAGGCAGAGGTCACTGAGCCAAGAAGATCCAGAACAGCTCCAGTCTCGCCTGAAGGCGAACTTGGAACAGGCTTTCAGCACCTTCCACACCAAGCTGGAAGCTTCTTTTAGCACCTATGAAAAGAGCGAGCACGTAGGCAATACCACGATATTCATCCTCCGCGTCCTTCGAGACCTACGCGCCGAGCTGCCCGAGCAAACAGATCTCTCCTCCTTCGGAGTCTCGCTCGTGCCGAAGATGCACCAGGCTCTCGCCACGAAGATCTCGTCCGAGACGGTGCCAGCGTACCGAGCTGCTTTGCGGGCGAGGAAACGCGTTGCGGGACGTGCGTTGTGGGAGGGAGAGCCTGAGTTGCCGATTTACCCCTCGCCGCTGACTTTCAAGTTCCTGCACTCGGCGACAGTGGCCATGGCGGGTGTTGGACGGGACTTGTGGAGTCGGGCGGCAGTGGATGTGCTGAAGGGGTGTATGGGTGACGAGGTGGGGAGGAATATGGCTGCAGACTTGAAGTCTGCGGAGAAGGAGACTCTGAAAGCTAATGGTGATGGAGATAATGTTGATGATGAGACGACAGTTGAGAAGGCAGAGCCTGAGGATAGAGCTGTGGACAGTACTGCCGGAGATGTCATCGATCCCGCGGTTGTTGCTAAAGATATTCTGGTGCAGACTTTATTTGACACCGTCGTTCTCCGGCTCTGTCTGTCGGTGTCTGGAACGCCTGAGTCTAAAGACAAATTGGTTGACCTTGAGAAGTCTTTGACAAAACAAGTTGATTTGACGCCTTCATCAAACGAGAGGCTCACCAAGTCAGCTCAGGAATATTGGAAGAGGACGAGCTTGTTACTTGGACCTTTAGCTTAGTATCATATCACATTATGTTTCATCCCATAATTTTAGAGCTGCAAAGTGTTGCTTCAATCCCTCGACCAGTGTTTGCAATTTGCAGTAACCCTGTGAAATTTCTGTAACCATAAAATCTAAGTAGACGTGTTCAACATCTCAGTCATTAAGCCAGACATCCTTATCTACAGGATCCTTATATCGAGATTGTAATTTCGGTCACTACTCTTAGCGATGTGACTTCAAAAACAAAAACCCGCGTTTCCACAGCACCGCTTGTTAGCTGGGTGCACTCTCAAAACAACCACACTTTCGATCTAAAATACCAGCTCTGCTCATCCCCCTTCTCAGCACAACTCATTCGCCGCTACACTTAGCCGTGTGATTTCTTAACAACAAAGAATTCTGTTTCCAGGACAAGTTCATCATACTCTATACCATCGATCCTAACTACTTCAAGCAGCAAAACATGGCTGAATCAACTGGACCTACTGCTGAAGCCAGCCAAGCAACCGCTGAAGTCGAAGCCAACAATGAAGCTAGCAACGCAGCCACTGGAGCCGCTACTAGAGCAGTCGAAGTCAGCAAATCCACTGTAGCAGCTACCGGAGCAGACACTAGAACAGTCACCAAGAAGCCAGATGTGCTGTCCTGGTTATGGTAAGTTATTTTCAGCAATATATATCCTCACATTCAACTAAGAAGCTACAGGCTCCCCCATGAAGTCGTCTACGTGGTTGTTGGGCCCGAGGAACAAAGGTTTGGGATCTACAAAGATAAGTTGTGCTACAGCTCGGCCTACTTTAGGGCGGCTTTTGAAGGCAGCTTTCAGGAGGCCGTTCGAGGCGAGGTGGTTCTAAAGGAAACAAGTGCTATGGCCTTTGGCATGATGATTGAATGGCTTTATGCTGGGAAAATCTCGGAGGAGCTTTGCACGGACAGTGATCTCTCGATTCCAGACAAGATGGTTAAAGACAAGCCTACGTTCTCTCAGCTGCTCGATGTTTGGATCCTCGCAGACTACCTGATAGCGCCCCAGTTACAAAATTTCGTCGTCGACACGATGACATCAAGGATCATGAAAAGGCGTTTACCACCCGTCAAGGACTTCATATATTTCTATGAACACACCCAAAGCGGCTCGCCGATGCGCAAGTTTTTGGTGGACTTGTGCATATGGCGCTACCGTGAAAAAGCCCCATTATACCGGACAGATGTTGCCTTCATGCCACGCGAGATGGCTGGAGATATCATGATGATGCTCGCTATGCGAGCTGAAAGATCGACCAGAGGCCCTGCCTTTGCTGCCAGAAACTATTATGTTAAGGTTTAAGGCCTCCAACAACGATTCTGCGAACAGTGCCTTGTCGGAGGGTGTCTTAAGTGAAGAAGAGAGGAGGAGTAACTCTGCGAGGTATGCCCCTTTAGAAGCACTGATGTTCTGAAAGTTTGCCATCGTTAATTGAGGAAGGCTAACGAAACCGTGGAAAGCAACGACGAGAGAGCGAATATCACAAAGAAACTCAGTATCCTTTATCTAGCGGTAATAACATGAACTTTACTCGCTGAATACGACGTTGGCGGACCTGGAATGCAAGGGAATCAAGAAGACGACAAGAAGAGAGAGGAGACTCAGCTACAGAATGAAACTTTATGACAGAAGAGCAATGGCAAACCTATGCTTTGATGATATCTTCAATCCTGGAAGCTGACGTTCTGATCCAAACCCTTCTGGACCTCAAACTGGTTTTCAATGTATCCCGCCGAGTGTTTCTGCCAAAGCAATACTTTCGTAGACCTAAATTCCATAAATCATGCATCCTCGAAGTAGACCCCCCAACCACCAAGCCCTCCCATATCCCCTCACCACCCCTCATCTGAGAAGTTAGAAATGACCTACTAATCCGCCGCGTCTCGAACCCCGCCACTGGGATGGCACGGGATACAGAGGGGCAAAGAGAAACCCGTAAAAAGGACCAGAGATCCCCCATCCACGAGGCAAATCAGGGGCAGATCGAGGGGTATGAATCTCCATCTCAGTGCGGGGAAGTGAATCAACGGCAACACTAACACACGGCACGACCTCTTTCCCAAACACAAAGACGCGTTTCCAATGACCTGTATGATGCCCGACGTGGACGGGAATAAGCAAGTAAACTTAAGATCTACGTCTTAATCCCAACAATCCCGCCCATCCATCCCAGCCTGTCCCAGCCCGCCCGTCCCACCACCAAATACCACACACACACATACGGCTACTTCCGACTAGTGAATCTCCCCTCACCACCACCGCCACCTCGCCCGTCCATCGCGCGGTCCAGCCATGGCATCCAATCCATCCGGCAAACAACAATCCACCCACGCCAATCCACCCACGCCAATCCCCCTCGCCTCATCACCAATCCTGCACGCCATCTGCCGGTCCCTCTCCCACTCCCCCACCACAAATACAAATACCTGCCGCCGATCGCACGCCACATCCAGCGCACGACTCGCGTGAACCTACCTTGGTAACAAAACAGTAGCCACCCTCCCGTCCAGGAGGCACACACACACACCAAGTTTCGCAAACCATGCCCTATCCGGCGAAGGCCAGCAAGGGGTTCTCCCGCAGTTTGGCCGCATAGGGGCGCTGTTGTGCGACGGGAGGGAGGGACGGTGCAGTGTAGCTCTTACAGGAGTTACCAATGCCATGGGACGGATGCCTCGTCGGATGCACCAGCACCACTGCCCGGCGCGCGCGCGCACGGCCGCTGTGAGGCCGGTTCGGAATGGATGCGCAGGCCGTGCGGTGCAGGGCCGCGGCTGCGGCGAGGGATGCCACGCGAGACCCTCGATTCGGGGCGCGCAGCGGGGACAGCCTGTAGTGTGCCGCTACTGCGTTGTGCTGAGTGCAGGGCAAAAGTCGGTGAGGGGGAGGGGAATAGGGGTCGGGAGAGTTGGTGTCGCGTTGCTGCGGGAGGGGGCGAAGGGGGAAGGCTTCTGGAAAGGAGGGGAGGTTCTATGTAAGGGGGAGGGGGGTTATGTGGTGTACGAGTAATGGGCATGTTGAGGGGTTGTCTCGGGTAGGTGGGAAGCCGAGTGTTTGTTTGCTCTGTGATGAGGAGATGGGTATCGGTGCTACTGCTGTGTTGTAGTGCTTACTCGGGCTGCCTCTCGTGGAATTCCTGTGGCACGGCGTACAGCGGATGGATACTGGAGTAAGGGGTTCTGCGCCAGGAGCGCCGATGGAGTGGGCGACACGCTGCCGCCATGATACGATGGGGTCGGTGACGGGGACACAGAGCGGGTAGGAACAGATTCTGCACATACCCATGAGATGCTCGGTGAGGGGACCCGCATAATTTCTCCGGTTGGCTTGAGAGGCGCATCATCAGTGAGTTCGTTGGGAAAGATATCAGTTTGGGGCGTAAAAGTCGCCACAGATACGTCCGGCGATGTGATACCGACAGCACAGAAGCTCCTTGCTCAAGGGGATTCGAGTGGCGAGGCCGGAGGATGTTTAGTGGTGTCCTGCCCTATTCCTTCAGGATCACGATGTCACCCCTTCTCGTATCGCGGTCTAGGCGGGAATGAAAAACGGTCTGTGCAACAAGCCACGATTAGTGTACAAAGTACGTACATTCGAAACAGGCACTCCACGATATTTTGTGAATTCCTCCTGGGGTCCGGATCGACACATTTCCCCCAGTCGCGGCAATCCCGCTTACATCATCCCTCCCAGCCCAGCGCCGCCGTCGCGAGAGATCGCCGAAAAAGATGAGCATCTGGGATTTTGCTGATCTTATAACAGATACAGTCACTCTGTGGGCTGGAGTTACCCAAGGTTACCAACCCGCTGTCTCATATCATCTGGGGATTTTCGCCCGTTGTTAACGCTGTGATGCCCCGCGCGCACCTGCATGTACTACTGTATGTACCGTCCAGTCTGAATGTGAGCACTGTAGTTGGCATTGGTGCGGTCTGGATTTCTGTGACGCTGCTCGCACGGCAGCTTGGCGGTGCGCACAGTGCGACGGCCCAACGCGCGCGGGACGGCTGGGGCAGGCAGCGGGCGAGACTGCTGGGGCGGGGAGGCGTTGAGCGGGGTGCGCCGATCTATGTTCTGTTCTCCGTGGAGTCTTTGGGCGTGGTGTGGTGGTGTGGTGGCTTCGTTGAATCTCTGGGCATGGTGGCTTCGGTGTTTGGTCAGTCGGTCGGTCGGCAGGCCGGCTTTTGTCGGTGCTGGCGCCGGGTGATCATATTACCAGGACTGCCTCTATGCAGTATGCAGTCGCTGTTATTGTATTGCTGTGTCTGTCTGCAAGGAATGGACAGACAGGTCAGACAGAGTGACGGAAGGAGTGCCGTGCGGCGGGGCTAATGCGAAGGACATAGGATGAAGTGAGACATCGATCAGCGATGAGATGGGGATAGGAAGCTGAGAACAGACTCTGTGCGCCTGCCAAGCCGTCGAAGTTGGCATGGTCGGCCCCTTGGTGCACTCACTAGCACTCACTAACCTAACTGTGCAGTGTGTTGTGGAGGTGGTTGAGCAGCTTCGGCTTCTGTTCCTGAGCTAGGTGGCGCTACTGCGTTGTCGAGCCAGGGGTGCAGCCAGGGCAGCCAGGGGAGATCAGGTACGCGAGGAGGGACGAGCTGAGACT
Organism: Pseudogymnoascus sp. VKM F-4519 (FW-2642); assembly: GCA_000750935.1. Lineage (NCBI taxonomy): Eukaryota > Fungi > Ascomycota > Leotiomycetes > Thelebolales > Thelebolaceae > Pseudogymnoascus > Pseudogymnoascus sp. VKM F-4519 (FW-2642). The sequence goes on from JPKD01000147.1 coordinate 11,008, forward strand.
GGTCTCGGTTTGTGTTTTTTGATAGATGCAGTTACAGCTGCATGTACGGTGCCTGCACACAACCCTGTGTCCACTATATCGTCACGACGGAATATCTGAGCTAAACTGATTCCTGCAAAGATGCCCCGGTCCAGTTTAAACATAGCCACGGATAAAAGCACCCGGCGGCTGGTTTGGGGGGTCACGCAGCACACAAACTGGGGGGTCCTCGTCATCTCCCGATTCAAGGCCCTTGTTCATTCGGGTAGATTTACTGAACCCGGACAACAGACAGCTGGGACCTGACGGAAGGAGCAAGCTATACCCAGGCAAATTAGAGCTATTCCCAGATACAGCGGCCACGATGAGTGATTGATATTTCTGATTATCGATCGCGACATGTTGGGTGTGAGCGCGTGAAGTGGGGTGGAGACGAGTTATAGTCGGATTTGTGTTCAATAGTCCGCATCGCGCCGTACCTTGCAGCGCTGCGGTGCGGGACCTGACCCGCCCGCGGCCACGTTCGCAGATCTGGCTCGGGCGGTGGCTGCAACAGTTACCTGAGCGCTATGTGTGGCACAGTGGAGTACTGTGGTGGACTGTGGAAGTGTGCGGTAAGAGGTCTCAATCTGGGCGGTTTCGTGAGGGGCGTGGCGCGGTTCACGATAGTTACGATAGTGCGGTGCTGGCGGCACCGGATATATTGGATAGTGTCGGGACTAGTGGGCGCCGGACAGGGTGAAGCTGAGCTCTTGATGGCATTTTGGGTGAGACCCTGTGGGGATGGGTCAGATGCAGGAGCTTGGGCGCACGCGGGGGACGGAGATTGCTGGGCTAGAATGCAGGTATAGAGTGGTACTCTGAGGTACGAGTATCAGGTGGCCCCCCCTTCGGTGGGATGCTGGATGAGGGAGGAGAGGAGGAGAGGAGGGATGGAGGGGTAATTGGGGAAGGTAGGGGGAGAGTACTCTACTACTTCAAAGTAGAGTACTTCGGATACTGGAGAGTACCTTGGGAAGCTCTGTTGGATTGTGAGACTCTTGAGTGAGAGTGAGGGGGAGAAGGGGACGGTGAGGCAAGTGGTGATGGCGCGGAGCGGATAGGAGAGAGAAGGGGGAAGGGGGAAGGGTGACTTGGGATGAGGAATGAGGGATGAGGAATCATCTTCAAGCACTTCGCACATGCACGCCCAGGGCCAAGGCAGGTAGGAGAATCCCCAATGGACAGGACAAACCGAGTACGATCCTGCCTCTCCTGTCAAGATCCAGATCGACTCTGCATGCGTTCGCCAGCCACGGCAGGTACGGTGCGACGCAACTGCAGTCGACAGCACCTGCCTGCACTCGACAGCAGAGGACCGGAGGCGTGTTGGTGGCTGCGCTGCATGTCTTAAAGTATGACATGTACTCCATCCTGTGCATATGGTGCAGCAAAGGACAGGATCACTGGGAGGGATTGTTCCTGATCTGGTGATATTTTTGCCATTTTCCTCGACCCGGTGCTCGGACTCTCGAGGGTTTGGTTAGTCGAGACATTATTCCCTACATGAGTCTGTTAGTGTGCATGCACGAGGCTGTGTGTGGGATGGGATGGAATGGGGGGGCCGAGGAGGAGGAAGAGAGTGGGTGGGATGAGAGAGTGGGATGTGTGTATGGGATGTGCGTATGGATGTGATGATGTATGGACCAGAATGACGTTTGTATATCTGTTTGTCTGTCTGTTTGTATGAGTATGATGCTGCTGGCGGTGATGTTTGCACAGCACATACTCCCTAATACATACTATCTGCACTATACTTACAGTAATATAGACACCATGCACCTCCTTGCCTCAATCCCGCGGTAGTTACATAGTCCTCCATGCTTCCATACACTACACTCTACTCTCTAATTACTATATAGGGTAGTATGTACTCTAACCTCGTCGGCCATAGATCCCTTGGTATTCTATGTACCTTTACATACAATTTTATAGGATTATGTACTTATCCTCGTACTAAAATTGTGTTCTTCCGTTGATTACTACACCACCCTCCCTCCGTTTGCTCGCCGCGCCCCGCTAGACAGAACACCGATCGACAATCGCTCTTTCCCCCTTCACCCTTCCCACCCTCGCCTTCGCCTTCAACTTCTCAACTCTCTTACTTATTCTTCTCCACCACCAATTCTACTTTCTGCACTCTCATTCCTTCTACTCGTTGTTTGCTCTTTGAGTTACTCACAACCCCCCCCCACTGCTCTCTCCGAGACCATGTTTCCATTCTAGGCAAACCTTCGAGACAAGCAGCGAAACTTCTTTATCTTCGCTGTATCCGCCTCCCCTGGCCTCACTGTCCGACCCAGCGAACCCGCCCGCGCAATCATGGAAGGCTATCTTCTTGTGCCTCCCGAACGGTCCGCCATAATAGGCCGCGCTGTGTGGAAGGTATGTTTCTATGAGCTACAGGCTTTCTACCTACCCTACCCATCACCTTAACATCAATGCTAATTCTTTGTCGCCCAGCCTCGCTACGTCGTCCTCGGAACCAATGGCCCGAGGCATCCCACGGCCCCGAAACCCTCCCTGCCACGCTCGACCTCAGCAAGCAAACTCCATGCCGCGCGCCAGGGCCTCAAGGCCACCTCTGTCTTCCAGAGTTCCGATGACCTCGCGCGCTTCGATCAGGACCAGCTCTGGCTCACTGTGACTAAACAGAAGGTACGCCAGACACTATAACCCGAACCCGCTCGTCCGCGCCGGGCATACCGCTAACTCGTATATACAGGGCGACTCGGAGATCATATCGCAGAACCTTCTCTCATCGATACGCAGCTGCGAAATCCAGAGCATCCAGTTCCGCAAGCCAGGTCCGGCTGTCCCGACGCTCATCCTGACCTTCGAGCTCGATGCGGCGGCAGACCGCATGCGTAAGCGCCGCTCGAGTCGCTCCGGACAGCTGACTTCGCCGTCGAGCACGTTTCCGAACTCACTCCTTTTCCGCCCGATGCCCGATGAGCGCCTTAATATCTACGATTGGCAGGTGACGATCGCGCCGCGCATCCGCCCGACCACAGCAGAACGCGGAGATGCGTCGTCGAACGACTCGGCATCCCTCTTCGCCTTCGTCAACCCCTTCGGCAATTCACAGAAGCCATCCGAGCGCCCTACAATCTCCAACCCCATTCCACAACCAGAGCCATTCCTCCACCATCGCACCTCGACCAAAGACCACCGACGCCCCCCGAAATCAATTAGTCTGATCTCGCCCTCTCCTTCCTTGCGCTCGCGGCATAGCGACCTCTCCTCTCCAGCCTCGTCTTTCTCACCACCCGGGCCCCTGCCTATCCAGCACCCCCCTCTCCCCTCACCAGCCTCGACACTCAACCACGACGGCGACCTAATTTCCGGCTGGACTTCCGCCCAAGGTCGATCCTCGGCCCTCTCACACTACACACACGCTTCCACCCCGCCCACCGCTCCTCGGGAAACAATCCTTGACCGCGCCTTCTCTATGCGCTATATTCCCGGTGCCGCCGATGCACCCCCTCCATCCGAAGAGGGCAAGCTGAGCAGCATCGCGCGCTTTGAGGCCCTAATGCGCGACCACGAAGCGCGCAAGAACCGCCCCGCCGCACCCACGCATAACCGCAACGAAAGTGTAGCAGACTGGGACATCGACGAAGCCTCCGAGTCAGATGATTCCGATATCGACCCCACCGCCCCAAATCCTCGCGCACAGAATGCGCGCCGCGTCGATACTCCCGAAGACGACCCTATGGCGTGGAGCATGCATACCATCTCCGCGCCGACGCAGCGCGCGCTCGGCTATATCTCGGGTCGCACCACGCCAGCCACGGGACGTCCGGGGAGCGCCCGGAGCGAGAACCACCCGCCTATGCCAAGTATGAGGGCCCGTCCTGGTGGAGGGGGACGCGCGAGACCGGCGAGTCTGAGTTTGGCGGGGATGGGAACAAGGATTATTCCTCCTGGACCGAGGACTGTTGATACTGCCGAGGAAGAGGACGAAGAGGAAGATGAGGAAGAAGAGGAAGAAGAGGAAGAAGAGGAGGAGGAGGCAGATGAAGAGGATGAGGAAGACGACGACGAGGAAGTTGACCTCGACTCCACCGCCTTCCCACAACCCCCCAGCAGCCCCCTACCACGCTCCCGCACCGCCCCGCCCACGCGACCCCCACTATACCACCGCCATAGCAGTGCGAGCTCCTTCCTGCCCGTGCAGACGAACGTCTCCAGCACAGCGGCCAGCTCGCGAAATAGCCACAACAGCGACGCCAGCTCAGGCTTCGGACTTCCCGAGGCTGAAACAGTGCTGGGGCGCGGCTTGAGCCAGGCGAGGCTGAGTGGACTAGTTAGGGGGACGCGGCCGGGGGTGCTGCAGAGGGGTGTGAGTGAGGATACGAGATGTGGTGGTGGGTGGAGAGGGAGTGGGATGTTGGGTGGGATGGAGGGGGGTTTCATGTGATTCCCTCTCTTGACGATTCCCCCTATTGATCCTCCACATCGCAGCCGGACACGCTTGTGATTAGCGGTTGAGATTATGGGTGGATTTGTTTTTGCTTGAGCCTTTTTTTGCTTCCTTTCTTGCATGGCTTGGTTTGATGATGTGATGATGATTCGATTTGATTGATACCGGCAGAAGCTGGTTAGGGAGGTTTACTGATTCTGATATGATGGATGGATGGGCGTGTAGGATATACCACCGCCTCCTTACCTTCTAGGGTGGGGGGTTGGACCGCGACTTGTGCATTTTTTTTTGTATTTGGAGTTTCAGGGGAGGGAAGTGGGATGGGAGATAGGGGACGGCAGCATATATGTCGAGAGAGTGTGTAATGTGTTTTTGATTTACTGGCATAGTACGAGATGTCGGCGCCGTGATGGAGGCGCATGCTGTATGTAGACGATTTAGGGGCCGAGATGGCCTGCCTGCATTGGGGTAGCCTGGAGCGAATATGATGAGATGAGATACCATAAATCATTATTACTTTTGTCCACGTTTATGTTTTCACTTCCATGCCAGAGTTACTGAGAGATCACACATGCGCATTTTTAGATCATAATTGGTTGATGCGCGGTAAGTTCCTATGAAGCCCCTATGCCAATGATAGATCCTGTGACACTATAATAAACAGACAGCCAGCGAAATTAATAGCCCCCTATTCAGACTTTGTTCCCCGGACTCTACTTTACTCCGAAAATGCAAAAGCAGTAACCGGCAAACACAAGTCTCAAACCTAGCACCTCACACGACGACTGGTGGCGACCAGTAAGTTATTTCCTAACTACTACTGTATAGGGCTCAATCTTAAAAGCTCCTTCCAGTCTGCTCGCGTCATTACTTCATCGAAGTCTAAATAGCGTGCATTTTGTCCTTCAAACGCCTCGACAACAGGAATAGTACCATGTCTGACATGTCGCCATTTCTCAGGCCGAGTAGACAAGCCTATTTGATCAGTCCACGTTTCGTCTGCTGGACGTCCGTCACCAAGGTCCTTCCACCAAGTGATGAAGAGGCCAATTCCGCGACCCCGAAGCTTGCGCGCGCCTACGAGCACTGTCGTCCGGCAATAGTTGCAGTCGATGAACTTGGGCTGCGATCTGCCGGTCCCGCTGAGTGCTTCGGTCTGTACTAGTTTCATTGTGGTAGAAAAACGTTCGGTCTTGCCCCCAATGTGGTGGCAAAACGACCCTAGTGTGTGCTCACGGTCGTCGAGGGGAGGACGCGGGAAGATGTAGGTTACCTGGGTACGTATGAGTAGAGGCCCTGTAGTCGCGATGCGATAGTGCACGGTATGTTGCGAAGCGATTCCACTACTGCTAGTGTATCTGGTAGTTGTAGGTGGTGCGATTCGGGATAGTAGTTCATCGCATTGGTGCCCATGCCGGTGCATCGCCATGATTGTGTAGAAGATGGGGGGTGAGAATGAAGACACAATATAACGCGTAGATAGGTCCCAAGTCTTTCTGAAAACTGACGTGGCGGAAGCACCGCAGCCGATATAAATCGGAATGAGGCGTGCACAATCGGCACATAGAAGGCGGGAGGGGAAATTGACAATTGGATTATTTGGAGCGTCGGCGAGTAGTAGCTCAAGGAGAGCGAGAATCTCTGTGCGAGAGGCACGGAGGGCGCTTAGATATTGTGTCCCTGCCGCAAGGCGGATGCAGAGGCATGTGGAGGCAAAGGAGGCGGCCCCAGATGGAGGGAGAAAGGAGGCGATGTGCTGAATTATCTCAGTGGGGAGCATGGTGATAGGAGGCGAGTTGAGAGATGGCGGAGGCGAGTTGAGAGATGGCGGGCGCGGTAACTGGTGACCGGCGGGGGTGTCCATGGCGAAGGCAAGGGCGAAGGCAAGGGCGAGAAGGAGGACGAGAGCAAGCACGAAGGTGGGAGTTGCGAGGAGGGGGCGTATAGACTCCATTCATGCAAAATCAAGGACATGAAAGATGAGCCATCAACGGAAGAGGGAGGGACGATGAATGTGAAGTTAGATAAAGAGCTGAGTTGTCCATGAACCAGGCCATGTTGTTAGGAACCAGCTCATATTGTCAAAAACTGCTGTCAGGAACCAGCTCATGGTGGAACCATTTGCTTGCTTAAGGGTCTCGATCCTCGTTCAACTCTACTCTATGGCGGTTGCGGCGCTATAGTATTTGAGTGCCTAGGACAACCCACGGTAAAGATAACCGCCCTGATATAGTCCAAACGCGTCAGTGTCTCAAACTTCTTGCCCCGAAAATCAAAGTATTCATATGCTTCATCGAACTCCACGCGCGTCGTGTGCCCCTAAAAAAATGGTTTAGACGTTTATGAATCGGGCTAGGGGGGAGGTGGTTCTCAGCTTCTGCGTAGGAGTTGGTGAGTTTTCCCACTTTTCGTGTGCCGTTTTGATTACTGGACTTGTCCGTTTGGGGTCTTAGGCACCGGATGGGAAGGGAGGGCAAATAATGTCCGTAGACGCAGAGGCATTCGTGAGCGCCTGGAAGGCCCTCGCCAAAGAAGCGGCGCTGTGGAGGTAGTTAGGGTTCGTGGGGGTACGTGATGAGAAGGGGAGGCTGATAGTATCCATAGACACCTCCGCATTCGTGAGCGCCTAGGAATCTCTCTTCAAAGATGCATCACTGTGGAGAGCTGGGTTGCGGAGCCGAATAGAGTTTAAATTTATTCATTTGTATTTCGTATATTTGGCTTATCCAAGAATTAAGGTCGCATCTTCCTCAGAACCCCCATCAAGCGCTATCAAACTTGATTTCGAGGAACGACTGCAGCGCTGGTACTCTCCCAATATTCACAAGCTTGAACCGGCTATCCGCCCTCGCCAACAAGTCAATCCACTGCTCCTCCGACCGTTCCTTGGCGTTCTGCACAACCATCATCTGCAAGTCAATGCTGTGCATCACCCTCACTACCGATGGTGGGAGCGGCGCGCCAGGGGGCGGCAACACGATCTCGCAGAGGATGATTCTGTTTCCGGGCACCAAGGTCGGGAGCAGATTCCTTAGGATCTTGATGGCGTACGGGTCGGAGTAGTCGTGCAAGACGTGACGCAGGAAGTAGACGTCAGCCTTGGTGGTCTGTGGCGTGAAGAAGTCATGCGGTTGGAAGGAGACTTGGTTCTTGATCTCGGCGGGGAGAGCTGTCTGGAAGGCGGGCTCCAGCGCGGCGAAGTCCTGGACAATAAACTTCAGGGAGGGGAATTTCTTGGCGATAGCGATGGAACAGTGGCCTACGGATCCGCCGACCTGGAGAGTGTTTGTTAGTTTGGTTTAGGAGCAGTAGCTCAGAATGAGGGCTTACATCGGCAACAGTTGCTTCACCAAGAGAGGCCCAGTCGAAGCCTGTGGCTAGGATCATGTCCTGGTCATTTTTGTGGCCACTGACCCAGACCATAGCCTCTGCGAACCTGCGCATCCTGTATCCCTTCTGCTCACCCTCGCCGTCGTTCTCAAGGAATGTCCAGAGATTATCCTCGGGGTGCTTAGTAAAGTAATCGAACGCAAGACTGGTTGCTGTTTCGGTCGGCTCATCGCTCTCGCCGTACTTGTCGTATGCGTCGAGGAACTTGGTGGTCACGATTTCTTCGAAGTTGTGCAAGATCCACGACCTGCTCAGCGGCTCCCTGACAATGATGGACGACAAGGCCGTGTGGCCAACATATCCGGCACGTGGCTCCTCGAATAAGTTGTTCGTCATGCTATGGCGGAGCAGGCGCGTCAATCGGTCGGTGCTGAGACCAACTTTCTTTGCCACAGCTTCGAAGGTAATGGGCTCATCGAGAGGGATGGCCTCTGCGATTCCGAAGCGCACAACGGCGTGCAGGGTCATCTGATCGAATTTTGTCTTGCATAGAGATTAGGGAAACTCAGTGACATCATGAGAATACTGAGGGGGTAATACATTGGTTGAGCGCTCCAGCATTATTTCTTTTGGACCAAGCGCCAGATCATGGATCAACTTGGACGTTTTGATAAGGGCCGCCCTGGCACCTTGAATCTCCAGGTTCGCTGGATCGAATGGGGCATCGATCAAAGCATCCTTATCGAGAGACAGTCCCGAGAGCTTGTTAGCTTCGAGATGGTCTTGAAGAACTTTGGCATGAGCCGACAGCTCAGCAGCGAGCTTTGTGAGATCCTGTGTAGACATGATTTAAGTATGCAGAGAGAAATAGCTGATCTAGAACATTATGGAGGGGTCCAAAGCTTGTATTTATGCGTCCCCCACGTATACTCTAACTCTGGGACCATTGCTCCCCGAGGTGCTCTCACGGGGAAGGATGCGCGGCCCTGGGGCCCACCATAAGCTTAGTAGTGCCACCTAGCCAGCGGGATGAGGTATTAGACGCCTTCAGGATTCACCGCCAATTGAGTGGCTGAAGCTGAAGCTGAAGCTTGGTAGGTAGTATCCAACAGGGTCACATTCGTAGGGCTAGCCGGAGGATCACTAACCCCTCATCTACTAACGTGGAGGGGTAAGGTGGAGATTCGCAACTGTCGTGCTCATTGCCCGGGCTAGACGCCCCTCCATGCTCAGGCAATTCAAGTACAAGCCTTGGTTAACGCTTGCTCTTATCACTAGACTGTAAAATAGTAAAGTCCTACGATCTCTCGTATTTTACAAATATTTCACGTGTTCGGAACAGAGTTGTTGTGGTTGATATAGATTCGGACCTCCTATAACCGACCCCGCGTCGCTATGACCGAATTGACTGACAAGGTCAGCGAGCCACAACTATAAACTGGGCTGAGTAAGAGCTAGCAGGTCAGGATATCTAGAATTGGAAACTTAATTGGTAATCATGACAAAGAATCTTGGAACTTAACATGCTCAGTAAGGGAAACTCCTCAATAAGAAGCCGAGATTGGCGCCTACGTACGTACATTTTTTGGAAGTTACGATGTTTGACTGGTGGAGTTTACGAGCTGCGTCACGCAACTTCACCAGCCACAGTTTCCAACGACTGTGCTGTATATCCTTGCAACCTTACCTTACGTAAGCCGATTGAGCCACACTTCAAACCATAATTTGATAACAACGGCCCTCACCCTCCATAGGTCAGATTCACAGAGCCTGGTGAGAGGCGATAGCTTTACATAGCCTGTGAAGCTATCGCCTCTCACCACTTATGAAATGTGGGTCGTTAAAGGGTAATATTCCTAGTGTCCAAGCGTGTTTCCAATTCTATCCAATTCTCATTATACAAACTCAGCTATCCAACACAGTAGCTCACCACATGCATTGGCTATCATAAATAAACAGCCCCCCTTGCCCGGGTGGCGGATACCTAAGAGATGGGATCTCAGGAGCATCTGCCGCATCTCCTGCACCACCCATAATGGCACCCAGCTCTTCGTTGATTAGATCCGTCAGTTCTATCTCCCATGTGTTCTCCTCCTCTGCGTTTTCATCTCCACCTTCGTCTTTTTCATTCTCCTCCAATGGCTCTGTTACCCTCGCAATACTGGCCCCCGAATTTCCCGCCGCACTATGACCAGCGCTTGCTTGTGATGCCCTTGGCACCTCCGGGCTCCTCGTCGTATCGGGGGTCTCATTTACAAGTATTGACGCGCTCCTCGCATCATCCGGTGTCTCATCATCCACAAATGACGACGAGTTTCTCGACCTATTACGTTCCTCCTCATCTGCGGGTATCGACAGTGCGTAAGGCAAATTGGGAGGAGACATGTCTTCGCCAGAAGAGTGACTGTCCTCGCCCACGGGTATAGACAGCGCATGCGGATATTCGGGACTTGGCATGTCTTCATAAAGAGGGGGTCTGTCCTCCACCACCTCCACACCATCAACGCCAAACCTTGCCATCCCCTCCTCCCCCCAGTCCTCCCACGGTTGCCCGGCCCCAGGCCTATCCCACCTCGAATTTCTCCATGCCCAATCCAGCGGAACCCCCCTCGCCTCTCTACGCTTAATAAACTGCGCCGGCACCGAATCAATCGAAAACCAGACGCCATCAACCGACATCTCCGTCTCGATCCCCAGCATCTCCAAGCACGACAGCACAGAGAATAAGAGCACTCGCGGCTCCTCCAGTCCCAGCGCCGGCAGATCCACTTCCTGCGCCTCGTTCAAGCCCGGTAGAGTAACCATCACTGGGACAAAGCCGTATCTGAACGTCTCTGTCGCGATGTGCGCAATATACACGTCTGCGCAGTCCATTTGGTGGTGCATCTCGAAATCAAACACTGCAGCCCCTGGACGTCCCTGTCAACCCAGTCCGTCACTGGAGAGCCTACCGGGGCCGGTCAACTCACCGTAATTCGAATATAGCGCGACCAAGCTTGTGGGATGAACATTCATCGGGTCAAGCGCGCGCTCCAGATTCGTCTTATTGATGCGCCGCTCAAGGCATGGGGGTAAGATGGTCTCAGCGCTCAGGCCAAGGACGGTGTTATCGCGTGTTCGTGAGGGGGGATATGTCTCATTGCCATACTGGTCGATGGCAGCCGAGTGTTGGACGCGGTAGAATAGCCTGGGGCGTGGTATCACGACTGGGAGGATGAGAGAGGCGGGTGGGTCGACGGGTTTAAAGGTCTCGATGAGAAGGGGTATATGCTGAATTTCAACAGACGGCTCGAGCAATATTGGGTCGAAGAAATCTGGTAGAGGGGGACCAGCCTCGTCTGCTCGCGGCTGCGGTGGCACACGCTCGAGTATCTCGCCCATTCTCTCCCAGTACATTGCGATCCACCCAGCCAGCGATCCCTCCGCCGGTCCCTGGAACGGAGCAATATCAGGCCAAGGCTCCACGCCCTCCTCCTCCTCTTCCCAATCATATTGCAGCGGCCCCAGCCTCTCTCCCGCAGCAGCCCGTCCATAATCCCACCGCGGAATAATATCACGGACTCGGAGCAAATTAATTGGCTGTAGCGGCGCAATCCCTTGCTGCGGGCGCAACTGGCCGTACGCCCCTGGTGGGATCTCATTCGCCCCCTGGAACGGAAACGCGGGGGGTTGCTCTGGGGCCCTCAAGGTAGGGATGTCGGCTTGCCGCGACGCGCGGGGAGGGAGCGCCCACTCTTCCTCGTCTTCTTCTATGCCGGGAAGAACTATCCTTGGGGGGCCGAGGGGGCCGCTGGGTAGTCTGAGCTTGACCAATTTCGAGGGTCGTTCTGGCGCCATTTGGTGTATCTCGGCCCCTGTTGTCGGGAGGTAGTAGGAGATGGCATCGTGGGTTTCGTGGCGGGGTCTGGATCATTTAGATTCCGTGGTGTGGGGGGGAGGCTCATTGGGAAGGCGCGAAGGAGGTGGTGACTGCCAGCTTTGTGAAGCTGGAGTCTGGCATGAAAGGCAGGAACGTCCTGCTCGGGCTTCACGTTGGTTCTGTAAGGAAGGAAGCTGCAAGATGGTGGCGACTGCCGCCTTTGTGAATCTGGCAAGTCTACTATAAAGGAGGGCACTTCCGGGGAAGCATCCAGACGTAAACGGCAAGCACGTTGAAGCATGAAAGGCAATCACACCCCATTGAAGCCCCACACTACTTCCCTACGTACGGCAGGCACGACGACAGTAGCTCTTGCCAACTTTATGAAGCCAGTGCGTCTAGCATAAAAGGCAGGCGCGTCCGGTCATGAAAGACCAGTGCACGCAGGACATGAAAGGCAAGAACATCCCATAAACCTCATACCAATTCCACGCAGAAGGAAAGTGCATCCCACAGACAAACACCAACGCACAAACGGCAGGCGCGTCCAATACAGCTATATAGACGGAAGGAACGAATCCCCAACCCCCCCATCCCCCCTCGTGCCTTCCCATCATCACAAATACCAGTAAAAAAACGGCAAGAGCGCTCCTTCGCGCCTTCCCACAACAACAACAACCCCTCATAAAACAGCAAGAGCCCCTCTACCATCACCATAGCTCCTGTCTTCACATTCGCCCACCACATATTCCCCCTTTTTACACACCCTCTCCCAAACAAACCCCCCACAGCAACCAAAAAGCACAGCCACACCCACAAGACACAGATACAGTCATCCCTCCGCCCGCCCCCCTCTAGCATCTCCGAAGGAAAGGGCGGGCTTACAGCCGCCCATACATCCGCTCCCCGCCCCCGCCTCCGCTTCCGCTCCCGCCTCCCGACCTGCGGCGCCGCAGGCCTGGCCCTGGGGAGGGGGTGAGATGGTGAGGATGTGGTAAGCGCTAAGCGCTATTGTTGTTAATCGTGGTCTGCAGCATAGAAGTGCGTTCGCGAGCTTTGACAATAAGATACCTGTGAATCGTACTGAACAGAACTGGTATAAAGCCCGAATAGCTCTAATGGGAACTCGGTAGCGCGGTCAACGATCTCGATCCCAGCACTCCTGAGGCTAACATACAACGTTTGCACCACCATCTAACATAATCACACCCATGACAGCAACCACTCTTTCCAAGTTTAATAGTATATAAACGCCACCTCTCCCAAGCCCCTCTTTTTCAAAATTATAAAAATTTATAAGAGAAGAATTATTCAAACTAATTATAACCTCTTTAAGGGCTGGTATAGACATACACATCACATTTCTATACTAGTTGTGTCGCAGACGGGAGGAAAGGCAACTTTGCAATGAGTTAAAGCAACTATCAAAGGTAATAAAGTGCGTCATCCAAAATTACATGAGTAGGATGGCTTTGAAGGAAATCTCCGTGGTTTAATCTTAATTACCTGCTCGAGCAGCGCCACAAAGTACTACTACATTTAATTGGCCTCTTTAATATTATCAAGCATAACAGAGTAATTGTTTACACAGGCCTTTGTGGTTGGATGTTCGGAGCCTAACGATGACTTATAGCCAGTGTAAGCCCTTACATAAAGTATCGATGCTTCTTCATACTGCTTTTTGTTCTGAAGTAGATTGGCAAGGTTGTTCATAGTCGCGAGCGTTTCCGGGTGCGTCTTTCCAAGCACCTCTTCTGTGAGCTTAAGAGTCTGGCGGTTCATGGTCTCTGCTTCAGCGTATTTGCCCTGGCTATCAAGCACTGCAGCGAGGTTGTTCATAGTCGCGAGCGTTTCCGGGTGCGTCTTTCCAAGCACCTCTTCTGTGAGCTTAAGAGTCTGGCGGTTTATGGTCTCTGCTTCAGCGTATTTGCCCTGCCTATCAAGCACTACAGCGAGGTTGCCCATAGTCGCGAGCGTTTCCGGGTGCGTCTTTCCAAGCACCTCTTCCGTGAGCTTGAGCGTCTGGCGGATCCAGCTCTCAGACTCTTAATACTTACCCGTATTTAGGCAGCATTCTCCAATCCGTAAGGCTAAACTATACCATTCTTCAGATTCCTTCTCTCGATCTTTAGTCGATGTGAGAACACACTGCGCATGTATTTGATAGCTCATCCAAAGAGCCCTGTTCTCATGTTTTGGCCTAGGGAACATGTCTTCTACCCGATGCAGGGCTGCATTTGCCCGGTCATCCCATTCATTTCTCAAATTCAACCAATTCCGTGTTGACAAATGCACTAGCCGATGAAGATCAAGTGCGCCGTTTACCGGACGCCTCGTCACAAACGAGTATGCGTCAAGGGTACCAATTGCGCCTATCTCCTTCTTCCTAGACTGGCCTCGTGGAAGCAAAGACTGTGGAATGTCCTTCGAATCTATGCAAGCCATAAATGATAGATATTCTGCCGCAAGAGGATCGCGTTGTCGGATCTGCTCAAACGAGATTAGCCATGTCGTGGCTACCGGGTTCTTCACATTCTGATATCTTCCATCGTCCTCAAACTCCTCGCTAAGTAGGTCAATCGCGTCTCCTTCTCGGTCTGCTAGGAGGGATAGATAATCAGAGAAGGGTATCCTGTTCTCGTTGATGTATGCTGACGCCTGAACAATAGCGAGCGGAAGGTAAATGAGCTCGTTTAGTAAACTTGACGTGTCAGTTTTGTTGTTGACCAGGTCTGGATTAATGAGACACTTTTGCAGCATAATTGTAGCTACGTCTTCGCTCATCTCTAGCACTCCCACTACATTCTTCTGTGCAAGTTTGACAGCTGTCTTCCGATCGCGTGTCGTGAACACGATGCAACCGAGCTTACTTCTAGGCAAGTAGTCGATCAAAGGCTTAGTTCCCTGTTCCGTGGGGGTACCAGCCCACATATTAATGTCGTCGGCGTTGTCGAAAACTGCGAGCCACTGCCCGGCACTTTCTCTGCTTAGGAACTCTTGCACAAGTCTTTTTACATCTGCCGAGTCCTCTTCCCACCCGCGTATACTGAACTGACAGGCGACATCTAGATATGCTTGATGCAGACTTTCAAGGTTGGTAGCCGGTATCCAGAGGACTGAGCAGTTCTCATGCTTCTTTCTAATGCGATGAACGAGCTCGATCACTAGACTCGTCTTGCCTACACCTCCAAGCCCAAAGACAGCAACCTTCGTTGTTTGATCCTCTGCAAAAAGCATTTTTTCCAATTGAGTCAATTCAGACTCACGGCCGGTAAAGCGAGGGTTCTTTTCGAAGGGTACGATGAAGTGGGTTTTTTGCATGACTGCCTCGTAATCAGAAATAGTAAAATGAGATTGTGAATGCTATACCGTTTTGTTGCAGTCTAGGATTTGCCTAATAGTTTGCACTGTTAGTGACGAAGTTGGTGCTAAGAACTCTAAGTAGTACACACCCTTGAGTGTTCAAGACGGCTCGGAATCTTGTCAACTAGAACCAAATTAGTTCTAGGGCACATCTATCACATATGAATAATTAACTGCAGTAGCGCGAGCTTAATATAAAAGGACAACACTTGTCCAATTCATCAGTTTCTAAGGCCTTCAAGTCTGTTTCGGAGCGGAGCATCCTCGTTAGGATCTGCCACATTACCCTTAGGAGGGGACATGAGTGATTCTAACATACCCAGTTTCAGGGCCTCATCATACAACCATTTCACATTACTTGTTACTTTTTTCAGGTTACCTTCATCCTTCGTAGTGTGGCCAAAAGCTGCAACTCCGTGATGATCAGCTTTCAACTCAACGATTCGCTCACGACCCCCAGCGAGCCCAAATTTGGAGCTGCCTCTCGAGACAATCTAAGTAAATTTTAGTCAATTATGAGGCCTTACACCGTTACTCATTACGCGAGGTAGAACATACTGTATCTTTGTCACCCCAGAAAGATACCATCCGGTAACTCTCAAATTGCTGCCGAAAGTGGTCTTTGTGGATATCCGTGAACATAGAACCCTTGTCCAAGGTCTCAATAATGTTGTCCCCCTTTTGAAATCCTAGCCATAAAGCCACATTTGCAGCTGTCTTCCCCGCCGTAACCATCCCCCCTGAACCACCTTCATGGGGAGTTCCGAAGAAGGCCAGGCACGCCCTAGGGTTCTCTGTCAGTACTTAGAAGTATTACAGGTAGATAGGATCATACGTTGCGTCATAAATATGCTGATAGGTCTCATTTTGTCGAGCATTAATCAAGGCTTGCTCAATCAAAATACCACCGAGGCTATGTCCCATGAGAATGAGAGGCCTCCCCTCCCAGTCCTCCCGGTCGCATCTAATGGTCTCCAGGAGCTCATTTGCCTTGTCGGCAAAAGTTGCCTGGCTACCACCATAAACTGCTGATGGATCATATACATAGAGAGATATTCGTGCATTAGGGAGTCTCTTTGGTAGATCGTCCTTAGGCCAGAGTCTGCCATTCTCGGTCCAGGTATTCAACGCATGTGCTTCATCGTCCTTACTTTTAGGATTCAGGCCGTGAACTAAGATAATACTACACACCACATCGTTAGTATATTGGCTACCAATCATTATATGAGGCATACTCACTCGACTTTGGCAGCTTTACTAGCATCCGGATTGTTCTCGGGGTATACCTGGTTAAGAGACTAAAGCGGGGTAAGTTCTTGCTAGCCACGGCAACATCCGTAAGTCGGAGCATCTTAGGTGTATCACTAACCATCTTCGAAGGCCTGTCTGGAAGTCCTACAGCATGCAAACTTCAGCATATGAGATTTTGGTATCTGTTGTTGTGTTCTGAAAATGCAAGATGCTCACAGCCTCATTCTTTAAAATTGGTACTCTAATCTAGGCATCAATATTCATGTATGGGTAGTCTACTGGATCCGCTTAACACCAAATTAAATCAAGTGGACGTTACACCGAGTACAGTAGCCTGAATTCCCTGCAGCTGAGACAAAAGAGGGGAAGCCAATTTTGCAAGCGACTGTATCTAGAACCAACTATAGCTATCATATATTATCCTATCTGATTCATGAGCCAGACACGTACCCATTACAGTATTGTAAGAAGATCATGTAGTTACTTCGCAATGCACTGTTAGAACCATACTAGGTGGATCCGTGGATGTGGCGGCCCGTCGACTCATTTAAGAAGCCAATTAACAGGGCTGAGCGAATCTAGCAGTTTCTCTACCTGCTCTGTGGCCTGGTCTATGCCTGGGATTGTGTCAACCCGTCTTCTTAACGCAGCGGCAACTAAGGCATGGTCCATTAGAAAGGCCCTTTAACATCCATAGCAGGTGCCTCGGAAAATTTGCCTCACATAAGACGGTTGATATAGCAGGTACCTGATTTTTTTCTAGTACCTAACTCTTTTCTAGTACCTATAATGTGAGTTAAGGGTAATAAAAAGACAGAAATGAAATGTAGTAGAATTAATTTTTAATAAAAAACATATATAAACTACCTTAAACGCTCTATTATCGTTCCTAAAAATTTAATAGATGATATATAACGTACATGTATAGCGAATGTGCCAAACAAGCGAATGTGCCAAAAAATCGCGACCACCCCTACTACCCAACCAAACATCGTATTTCTCAACAACACAACATGCCCCAAAAAGTGATGAGAGAGAGTTGACCTCAGCTATCCAGGCTATCCAAAAGGACCCTACACTAAGCCTTCGCGCTATATCTAAGGTCTATTCTATAGACCACCGCAAGCTTGCTCGCCGGCTAAGCGGTATGCAACCACGACGCGATATTATAGCCAATTCACGGAAATTAACTAACCTAGAGGAATTAGTCCTTGTTTAATACATACTCGACCTAGCTGCCAAAGGGTTTCCTCCTCGGTTGTCTATTGTTGAAGATATGGCAAATCGACTACTTGCAACACGCGGCGCGCCACGCGTTGGGTCGCGTTGGGCTTCAAACTTCATTAAGCGCTGCCTAGAGCTCCGGACACGCTTCTAGCGGAAATACGACTATCAGAGGGCTAAGTGTAAGGACCCAGAAGTTATTAGTAGTTGGTTTGAGCTTGTGCGCAATACAATTACAAAATATGGCATCTCTGATGCAGATATCTACAACTTTGATGAGACTGGGTTTATGATGGGTGTTATCTTAACTGCTATGGTTGTAACAAGCTCAGATGGGCGGGCAAAAGCAAAGAAGGTACAGCCTGGTAATCGGGAATGGGTTACAGTAATCCAAGGCGTTAGTTCTTAAGGTTGGGCAGTGCCGCCATTCATCATTGTTGCTGGCAAAAACCACCTTGCATCTTGGTATGAGAATAGTGGATTTCCAAGCGATTAGGTAATTGCTGTTACTAAAAATGGCTGGACTACAAACGAGAGAGGCATGGATTGGATTCAGCATTTTGAGAAGCATACAAAACCACGGAGTGTTAGTGGTTATCGCCTCACCACGGAGTGTTGGTGGTTATCGCCTCTTAGTCCTTAATGGTCATGAGAGCCACCACTTAGACGAGTTTAAGGAGTACTGCAAAGAACACAACATTATAACTCTCTGCATGCCTGCTCATTCTTCCCATATACTCCAGCCACTTGACGTTAGCTGTTTTGGCCGATTAAAGAAGGCTTACGGTCGGGATCTCTGCATGCCTGCTCATTCTTCCCATATACTCCAACCGCTTGATATTAGCTGTTTTGGCCCTTTAAAAAAGGCTTACGGTCGGCAAATTAAAGATATGATGCAAGCTTATATTTCTTATATTACTAAGGACGACTTCTTTCCTGCCTTCTACGCTGCATTTAACATTGCAATGACAGAAAGCAACATTCAAGGAGGCTTCCGAGGTGCTGGACTTCTTCCATTCGACCTAAATAGAGTGATCTCTACACTTGATCTCAATTTAAAGACACTAACACCTCTAAGCTCCCGCCCGGGTACTGCTCAACCTTGGGTTTCCTAGACGCCAAA
>JPKD01000148.1:0-39797 GCA_000750935.1 Pseudogymnoascus sp. VKM F-4519 (FW-2642)
ATGCGGGGGATGGGGGACTTGATGGATCTCTGGGGTTGGTGGGGGTGGAGTAGCTAGTAGGTGGTGGGTGAATGAAGAAACTGTACAATCTCATCGATTATTCGTGTGTGCCTTGGTGTCTGTGACGCGTTGGTTCTGTTGTGATGCTTGCTTCTGAACAGTATTATAGTAGTCGTAACGTCTTATGTAGGGCTGCCAAGTCCGACGGGCTATGAGAAGATGTCCATACATTCTGGGGGAGTTAGTCAGCACGTAGACAGACCCCCTTGCATATCTGCGCAGACTCGTCTGAAAGAGCCCAGCTGTGCGCTAGAGTCCCAAGATGTTCCGTTCCGGCGGGTTTGAAGAGCGCTGGACTGACTGGCTTTGTACTTCTATGAACTGGCTCAGACCGTAGCCTTGTACTTTTGCCCGCCTTCTTTGGCCTTGCTTTCTAGCCTTTGTATATACGATACCTATACTGACTAGATCTGGACTAGCTTCGAACAACCCCGCTACTGGTTCAGTGGTTGTGCGCAAATCTGCGCAAATCTGCGCTAAATGGTCTGGATTTGCGCAAATCTGTGGCTTAGAAGCTTTTGGCGTGTGATAATTGTATCATAATTGAATATAAACTAGTTCTTAACAGTGTCTAGATAGATTCTGAACTGCCTCTAAGCTAGCTACGAACTATCTAGCTTTGAACTGTGTTTATTTATATGCGGTTCTGCGGTTATGCGCAAATTCGTGATAAAAGGTCTAGATTTGCGCGAAACCGTGGCTTAGAAGCTATAGGCGCCTGATAATTGAATGGTAATTGAATATAAACTAGTTCTTAATAGATTAAACAACTTTGTTTATAACCCCCTTTGCCCACCTATCGCAGTTATGCGCAAATCTACCTCAAGATGTCCGGATTTTCGTTAAACAAGACAGTCTACAGAAGCTCTATGCGCGTAATAATTGAATAAGAATCGATTATGAACTGATTCGATTCCGAATAGATTCCGAACTGACTTCAAATAGACTACGAGTAGACGTCGAACTGGTTCCAAACTGGTTCCAAGCTGGTTCCTAACGCGGTTTGGCGCATATTCATCAAGAAGAAGTCGAATTTGCGCTGAAACAGAACTGGGTGGCAACAAGTTGCGAACCAGTCATCCCCAAAAGGCTTAGTTTTTCACAATATCATCTCTACGCCCCAAGACCTTAGTGATGAACGGTATAGGGAAACTTATTCTCTATCTACCAATCTATCCATAAGCCGAGACGCTTTTCTGTCCCCCCTCTAGATGTAGATACCTCACTATCTCCTCTATCTAGTGCCGAACTATCCTTTCCCTCATTCATGACTATGCAATTTTATCATGTTTTGCCCTTCCCTCTCTATCTTGCTCTCATGTCTCATAACATAATAGATAGCGCGTAAGCACCTTCTATATCCATGCAGGCACACAGCCACTCCACCACCATACCACACCACATCTACGCCCAGATCTCCAAGAACTTGGCATCGAACTCCGCCTTCAGCTTCCTGAACGAACGGTACACCTTCAGCAACCTCTCGTACTCCTCATCGTCCGTCCCCCTCTCCTCCCACTCCTCCTCCATCCTCTCCTCCTCCTGCAACTTATCCTCTGCCTCGCCCCACTCCTCCGCAACACCCTTCTTCCCCTTCCTCGGCACCGCAGCCGGGCCACCGGCCGCCGGAGCGCCAGCACCGCCAATTCTGGCATCCTCCTGTCCCATCAACTCCTCCGCTTCCTTCTCATCCTGCTCATTCTCCGCAACATCACCCATACCCATAACACCCAACATCTCATCATCCGCATCGCGTCCCGCGACTACAACACCAAGGTACACCGCAAGTGCGGCGCACACGGTGCCAAGGACGAGCGAGAAGTCATTGAGCACGAACCACACGTCCTCGCGACGGATGCCGTTCGCGACCTCGAGGGCCTTGACGCTACCGTGCGCGAAGAAATCGAGCAGGTATGCGTTGAGCGGCTGGCGGGTCTCGGTCGGGTGCAGCGAGATGTGCGGGATCAGTGCGCTCTCAAGGAAGATACCAGCACGCGAGGAGGTGCATAGGTCGGAGATAGTGGGGAAAGCATCGCCGTGGCCCGAGAGGGCGACGAATGGCGAGCGAGCGGTGGTGGCTGGGAGGGAGGGGAGGAAGGAGAGGCCTGAAGCTGAGTCTGCGTCAAGGGAGTTGGCGGAGAACTGGGTGAGTGGGAGGGTCGTCTCGGCGCCCTTGACGTATTGTTCGGCGAAGGTCTTCACGTAGGTCGTGTAGATGGACAAGGTGTTCGCGTTGTGCGTCTCGAGTGTGGACAGGGCTGCCTTGGGCATTGGTGGAAGGTAGACCATCGAGGGAGACTTGTTGATCGCGTCGGCCATTGCCTGGCTGTCGGTGACGCGCGCGGCGCGGCGGCCAAAGATGTGACTGAGGACGAGCATGAGCTCGTTGATCACGGCGTCGGGCTCGGTGTCAATGTTGGCGCAGACGTTGGTGAAGTATCCCTCCTTGAGGAGTGCTGAATTATGTCAGCTTTATTCAACAGAAGGTTGTACATTACTTACAATGGAACGCCCAAGACGAGTTCTCCGTGAAGTACAGATGCGAAACGGGGCCGGAGAAGTTCACAGGCTCGCCCTTCGGGCCAAGTAGGCCTTGACGGCGGAGGTACTCGATCGTGAAGCGGAGGTGGTAAAGCACCTGCTCTTTGAAGCTCTTTCCACCGAGATACAGTCTCGGCTGTGATAGAAGACCATTAATAGACTTCGTCGCGTAAGGCGAATGCTTCGACTCATTCAGCAGCGTGAACAATCGGAGCACCAGATCAGTAGTGATAGGGAAGTGTCCCGTGAGATCTGGCAGTCTCGAGCTCAGAAGATTGCATGCGCGGTCACGGTCTATGTTCTGGAAAACGACATTACCCAGGAGATCGAAACCACGACGACCCGCACGACCAGCAGCCTGCCTAAAGTTAAGAGCAGTCAAGTAGACAGAGTCGCCCGAGAAGACCACTGTGGAACAAGGCATATTGATACCCAAGCTCAGCTCGCCAGTCGCGATAATGACACGCAGGAAACCCTTGCGGAAGAGGATCTCGACGCACTGTCTGTACTTCTTGTTCATACCCGAGTGATGAACTCCGATACCGCGCTGGATGAGCTCGACAAGCTCTTCCTTGACGTGCTTCCATCTCAGTTGCTTGACAAAGCGGTCAATTTCCGAGCGTTGGCACTTGCGCTTGTCGGCGAAGGAGTAGTCATCCTGTGGCTCTTCGGGGTCAAAGAGGTCCATTGCGCTAACCTCGCCGCTGGCATCGTCGCGGGCTTGGTCTGCCTTCGACATTTTGTCTTCCTCGTCATTGGTCTTCTTCTTCGACACCTTTGGAGCCTTCTTTGCTGCCTTCTTCTCCTTCAATTCCTTCCACTCAGTCCACTTCTCAATCTTGCGCTTCCACTCTTTGCTCTCCTTAAACGCGTCCTCGGCGGCCTTGAGTTGGGTTAAGAGTGACAGACCGATGTCCTCACAAGCAGTACGGTCATAGTTGAAGAAAATCGCCGGTAGGGCACCTCTCTGATGCAATTGGTACAGAAGAGGCAGTGTAGTCTGTCGAAGATCATTCCTGTCGATCTCCTTCTCGCCCTCAGCAATAGGAGCCAGTTCCGTCTTTGTGGGGGTCAGCTCCTGCACGAGCTTCTCGAACGGCGACTTCTCGTCATTCATCCACGAAAGAAGCAAGATCTTCAATTTCTTCTCCCACTTGAAGATATCGAATTTCTTGATGCATAGGGGTAGGGCCTTCGCAGGGTCGAGCTCGCTAGGGACCTTGTAGTTCTCAGTCTGTAGCTTGCACATCGCCTTCCATAAGATAAAGCAATCACGCGGCTCTAGTGCCAGATCGTCTGGCAAGCCACGGGACCTATACTGAAGACTCGCGACTGGATGCAAGAAAGACAAGCCGTAAAGGCCATCCAATCCAAGGCCACCCTTGGTTGATTTCGGCAAGCCATTAAACTCAAAGCCCTTTGGTGGTTGATACAAGAACTTTCTCAGATCAGAGTATCTCGTAGTGTGACGAATCATGCTGAGCTTGTTGCCCGATGACTTCTGCGTCTCCGCTAGCCAGTCGCTGAACTGCTCAGGGTTACCCACCGTTGCTGACAAGGCAATGATAGGGCAAGGGGCCAAGAGAAGCAGTTGCTCCCAGACAACGCCATCCTCTGCCGTTCCGATAGAGTGGATTTCATCGAAGATGATGCGACGAACCAATGGCGACCAAGTCTTCGCATTCGTTGGCGACAACAGCATGGTCTGCAGAATATGCGGCACCGTGACGAGAATTTGACATCCAATAGGGTTGTTAATGCGATATTCTCTGGTGTGGATAGCCCAAATAGACTTTCCAGCCTGTGGGTACTTCTTGGAGAAGCGCCCCTGGATTTCAGCAGCGATCTGGTTGACCAACGCCTTCGTTGGCGCGACGTAGATCAGGATCCCGTCATTGTCAGAGCGCAGAATGTTCTCCATGGCGTAGAAACTGATGAATGTCTTACCAGCCGAGGTAGGTGCAACGACGAAGACGCTGTTGTCTGCGTCTAGCTCGTCGAGGACCTTCCTTTGCCAGCCATCAGGCACGAAGCTCGAGACACGTGGATCGACCTTGGCGTCCAAGTCACGGTCCATGTATGGACCGCAGTGAAGCAGCTGGAACTCTGTCTGGTTAAGGCTGATCTTCAGTGGCTTGAGGTCACCGGGTAGCTTGAATTTGAATGAGAGTTTCCGGTCAGACGCAATCGGTGGTGTAGACGTGATGGCGTCGGTGATGCCTACGATAGTGGCAATTAACTCTGACTGCTGAACGATCTCCTTGGCCACTGGGGTCTTTGAGGTGGAAATTGCCCTGATCACGGTCCAGAGCAAAGCAACCACATGGTAACCCTCTGGCTTCTTGTCTGCCTTGCAGTACTTTGCCCACCAGTTCAAGAGACACTGACACAAATACATGTTGATATCCGCTTCGACGTGCACGGATCTGGCGGAGTCGAGACCATCTCGGTACAGCTTGGCACGGTTGTAGCGTTCCTGCTCTCCAAGAATCTCATCATACACCTTCATCACTCCCTGCCAAGCCGAGAATGCCTTGTCGGACTCTGCATCTCCCTTCTTCTCCTTGTTTGCAGCAATGATCTGCTGTGCCTTGCTCAGGACGCCAGCTCCACCCTTCTTACCACCCCCCTTCTTCGCAACCGGACCAGAATCTTCCGAAGCTGGAGACGCCTTTCCGGATTTCGACGCCGCCTTAACCTCAGCAGGCTTTGACTTTTTAACGCCAACAGTGATAGTCTCTGGCTCCAGAACTCTGCCGTTTGATCCCGTCAAACTCGCTGCGTAGGCGGTCATTTCGGCCATGTAGAATTGGTTCTTCCTCAGCGGGTTCTTCCACTTTGACACTTTCTCCTTCTCAATCGGCACGTGCTTCTTGGGGACAATAGGCTTGTGGGTCTGCCAGTATGAAGACTCGCGGTACAGTTTCATCGCCGACAATTTTGCGGATAGAGACGTATCAACGTCAACATGGATGGCGGAAAGGTGCTTATCGAAAACCGGCTCGGTCAAAGACAAAACGGTGCTATCCGCAGCATCAACTTCCTTTCCGTTGTTCTCGGCATCAGCATCCTTAATCTTGCGATCCTTGGGCGCCTTTCCAATGAGAGACTTCCCCGATATGGAGAGGACTAGATCGAACACCGTGGACCAGTCTTCTGACAGAGAAGGCGGGGGTCCCCCCTTCAAAGGACCAGTCAACAGAGCTTGAACAGTTGCTCTGAATAATCTGCCATCGATCATGTCGATGAGATCAGACTTGACCCCCAACTTCTCCATGACGTTGACAAACGCGTCGTTATCCGCAATCTCCGTCACAACTTCCGAGAAGAGCTCTAGAAAGTTGTCGATCTTTTGGTCAAACTCATCTTCGAATCGGATCAAAGGGAATCGCCTCTGCTCGAGAGAAAGACGCTTCAAGATCACTAAGTGCAGCATATAAGCTGAGGCAAGGAAGTTGTACTCCTGTGTTTGCTGGAGAATAACCGACGCGCCAACGGCTCCCACAACCCAGCTTCCCGGTGTGTCATCCTCCACCTCCGATGCAAGCTCGTTGAGGGTGCTGGGATCCTCCAACCATTTCGCGATGTCGAAAGTATTCCTGGAAGCATTGCCAGCATCCATATCTTTATGTGCGGCCGCCACTTCTTCGTCAAAGTCCACTTGCTCGTGGTCTTCTGCCTCTAGGATCATAGTAATAATCTAAACAACTCGTCAGCTTGTTTCCCAGTACAGTCTCGGCCCAATTCAACAGCATACCTTGCTATCCCGAATCTCATTCTGATTAATCAGCGCCACATTCAGGTTGCGCGCATTGAACGACGCCAGGATGCCTCGCAGCAGCACCTTCGCAGTCTTCTCTCTCGCGCCTTCCTGCACCTCTTTGCCCTCGGTCGGTAGCGACCCATCATGCGCCATGACGAAGTATACTGGAGAGTGTGCAAGGAATGTGTTGAAGTCATCGCTACCGAGGGATGGGAAGACATGCACTTCCACTCCACAGGTGTCGGGGAGAAGCACTTCGAGATGCTGGATGAGCAGCGTGCGGGTGAGGAGGTAGCGCGAGCGCTGGGCGCTGGATCCGGGGGGTATGCATAGTTCTTTGTGGTCTGGGGAGGATTAGTATATATTGCGGGAGAGATGGAGGTGAGGTATCTTACCCGCGAAGAAGGCAATGTGGAAATTGCAGTGTCTCTTGATGAGGTTATCGAGGAAGCGCTCGACTACAAATGCGGCATGTAGCAGTTGGAATCCACCTGTTCCTGTCAGCGAGTGGCCTTAAGAAGGTAGTAGCGCATATGTAGCATCAGTAAATCCCCATCTTCCGTCGAGGCTCCAGAGCCATGTCAAGCACCATGGATACCACCCCAATAGCCCAATACACTTGTGCTTGGCCACCATCCACTCTTAGATCAACAACCCGACGGATCGACCGCGCGGGTTGCATCTACTGAAGCTCCACCCCCATAAAGTGTGGTGGGGTCCTATATGCGCGGGGTAGCTTACCCTCAAAATCGATTCTCCCATCCTCAAAGCAGGCGCGGAGCAACGAGTCTCCCTCGACGAGGAACAGCTCCTTTCCGGCATAGTCGCCGACGAGATCTAGAATCCGAGGTGTGCGCGCATCGTACCAGCTCAGGACCGACGTTGTCGGTGCATCTGCTGCTGGTGGGCTTCCAGCCATATTCGTGGAAGGCGGGGTGGGCAGTCAGGTGACCAAGGAACCCTGATGACGATGAGGTTCCTTGTAGATGGAAGCAAAGCTGTACAGTGAAGTTGGTGATGGAATGAGCGAAAGCGGTGAAAGAATGTAAAATCGTAATTAGCCTCTCGGAGGTCTTGTTTGTTCTCGTATTTCAGTTTTTTACAGCGTGTGATGTTTTGTTTTGTTTTGGGGGAATGAGGTTGTGCGGCTCTCCTGCACGCGAAATCCACAACCATGATTTTTATCGACTGATTCAACTTATCAGCGGGGTCGTTCTGCCTTATCCAGAAAGGTGGGGCGGGAGCAAAGCTATGCTGCACGTGACATTCTGTCATGATGAGCTAGATGCAACTTTTAGCTTTCAACCACCTTCAATCACCGACTAAAAGCGAGTTATATATATAAACGTATATATATATATCAGTCTATGGTGGTTCTTCCCCCTTCGATCATTATTGGGAATATCATGAGAGTACCATCGGCCTTGAAATGTAACTCAGGGCTGCTAGATTGTCTCTTGTCTCCGGGTAAGAATAGCTGGAAACAACGATGAAACGTAAGGCATAGGACGAGTACTATTTTATATTTTCTTTCATGGCGATATACTCTATTATTGTCTACCACAATACATATGTCATCTGCTTCCAAAGTCAGAATAGTTGGAAACAACGAGGAGCGCTATGTACTGCGCGATGCGAGTTCTTCTCTGTTTTTGTTTGGTACATACACATGTTTTATTTTGAATCCAAGGTAAGCATATGCTTGGCTACAGCCAATACTTCCAACCACTACTCAGACAAGGCTGTGCCGATGATGGGGAGCCTTTTTATTGGAATTATGCCATGGGACATGTCCTGCGAATTGTGACTGGGCAGCATTTCCCGAAATACGCGCCCAAACGCCTCAGCCCTCCATCGGCTCCCAATTAGTGTCGCAGCCTTGCCTGAGTGGTGGCTGGAAGCGTTTTCGTTCGCCTTCGGCCACTTGCATCCTTATATATTTCGTCGACACTACTTCCTATGAAGCCGCTGATCTAGACTTCTACATCAATCTCGTTGGAAAGCTTACCCGCTGTCGTTCTTGCTGGCCACGGCGGGTGACTGTCAAAGTATAGGAAATGGCCGACGATAGTGAAAGGCCCATTCGGGCCCTTAGCGTCGGTCTGTGGCCTCATATTCCATACTCCAACGCGTTGTCTAATATGAGCATGTAGATGGAGGTGGGGTGAGAGGGCTATCAGCTATCCTCATTCTAGATCATATCATGAGAAATATCAATACCCAGCGGAAAGCCGATGGAAAGGACCCGCAGGAACCATGGGAGTACTTCGATTTGATGGGGGGCACAAGTACTGGCGGGTATGCAATATGTCTATATTACAAAGCCGCGTGTTAATTGTATTCTGCAGTATTATTGCGATCATGCTCGGAAGACTGCGAATGACTATCCCGGAATGCATTAAAGCTTACACGGAGCTTTCGAAAGCCATTTTCACGCCGAGACATTCCCGGGCGAGTCCTGTTAGAGGAGTGGAATACCTGAACGGTGACGGGAAGTTTGATTCGCTAGTCCTAGAGAAAGAAATCAAAAACCAGATCCGGAAATCAAAAGTTGCGAAAAACGACGACCAGATCTTACTCCAAGACCCCGAATCGCCCTGCAAAGTGTATGTTACAAGCGAGAATTATTATGCCGTTGTGTCAATCTCTAATGGCTCACCTACAGTTGTGTATTTGCACTTCGCGAGAGCAATAGTAAGCTTGCCATCCTCAGAACCTACGATTACCTTCACGCAAGTCAAACGCTCTTCGACGAATGCAAAGTGTGGGAGGCGTGCAGAGCAACCTCAGCAGCGCCAACTTTCTTTGACCCGGTACAGATTGGGCCGTACAAACAGAGCTTCATCGATGGGGGATTAGGCTACAATAATCCGATTTTCAAGGTCTACGATGAGGCTCAAAATATCTGGCCAGATCGAACGGTCGTTGCTACGAGCATTGGAACCGGTGAAGTTCCAGGCACAGCTTTTGGTGGCAACTTGAAAAAGATTGCAGAGAGCATCACGAAAATCGTGACAGGGTGCGATGTTGTTGCTGACGATTTTTACAATGCAAACAAAGTTATGGTAGCGGAAGAACGTTATTGTCGATTAAGCGTCACGCACGGCTTAGGCAATATTGGACTGGAGGAGCACAAGCATATCGGAGAGATCGTTGACCAAACACAAGAGTATTTGAGCAGAGGGGAACATCAGGCAAAGCTTAAACAGTGTATTAAAGCTCTGCTGCAAGAACGCGTTAATAATGGTAATGATATATATCTCCTTAGTGGTCTTCAAACACCTGGAAGTACAGATTCCGTTCATGATCTACAGCGTCGATTCTTAGCCCTAAAGTCTGAGGCTAAGTAAAACGTGAAGAGAGGGGTTTGCTAGATTCATTGGATTATATCAATTTAATGTTTATATCCATGAACAGTTTCTTATGTCTTGACTAGGCCCGTCGCTAATTGTGCATATCGTTTAGATGCTCGGATATCGTCAGGGCAGAATGATTTCCGAAATGATGGTACAAGACACCTTTCTCTTGAATAACCGTTCTAACACCTGATGTAGCATGCCTGGAATCACTCCAATTCAAAGAGATGAACTTTCGGAAGGAGAATATCGTCAACGCCGATGATAATACATGCGGCTGGTTGCTAGAAAATGAGAACTACGCCCGTTGGATTCAAAACAATGATGGTCTCCTCTGGATCCAAGGAAAAGCAGGGGCGGGCAAGTCCACCCTGATGAAATATATTTATGAGAAAATCCAGATGCCTATGGTGGGCACGTCTAGTCTTAAATTGAGCTTCTTCTTTCACGCACGCGGAACTGAGTTACAGAAGTCTCCGTTAGGAATGTTCAAGTCACTCTTGCTCCAGCTATACAAAGGTGATTCGACGGCTCGCAAGGGGATTATCAAAGAGTTCAACAAGAACAGTGAGGATGGCATGGTCAATGTAAAGTGGGAATGGACCGAGAAAATGCTCGAAGAGTTATTCTCCAGCCTCATCTGTCAAATTTCACAGTCGAAGAAGGTTACGATTTTCATAGACGCCCTAGATGAAGCCGGGGAGGTGATTGCAAACGACCTCGCGACTTATCTAGCCAGCCTTTATGAGAAAGTGCAACACAACAATGGCATCGTTAAGATATGCTTCTCGAGTCGCCATTACCCGATCGTGTCTACGAGAGTTGCGGAAAATCAAAAGGTTATCGTTGAACACGAAAATGGGCGAGGTATACGATTGTTCATCCAAAGGGAATTTGAACAGAATTTACAAGACGATGGGCCGATCAAGTCTAAAACGATGAGCCTTAAATTAGAAGACGACATTGCTGCAAAAGCAAATGGAGTCTTCCAATGGGTGTGCCTCGTGTTACCAATCATATTTAAAGCGGATCGGGAGGCAGAACCGTTAGGTTCGATCCAAAATATACTTGATGATCTGCCTAAAGATCTCAATGATATGTATCGGTATATTCTCCAGGCTCTAATCAGCCAAAAGCAAAAGACGGGAGCACTGAAGCTATTTCGATGGGTATGCTTTGCAGCGAGACCGCTATCACTAGAGGAGATACGGCATGCCATGGCTGTAGCTGACAGCCTACCTCCACTTCAACTATATTATCTCAAAGACTCTAGTGAATACGTGGAGTACAGAATAGAAACGCGGATTACAGTCTTATCTGGTGGCCTGATAGAAGTCAGAGAACATGATTCAGGCACAATAGTTCAAGTCAATCATCAAACAGTTCGAGACTTTTTACTAGAGGAGGGATTCGAAATTCTCACAGGTTTAAAAACCCCCTCGGGTACGGAGAAGAAAAAATTCGAAGGCTCATGCCACGACATACTTGCTAGATCATGCGTAAACTATCTTTGGACAGAAGACGTCCAGCAACATTCAACAACTACAAACACCAAGAAATCTTTGAGCAAACGCACCTGGATTCAGTTACCTGCTTTAGAAACTCTCCCGCTACTACAGTACGCAATCGCCGCATACTTTTGGCATGCGTCAAAGGCCGAGCAGAATGGCTACCACCAAGAAACACTTCTTGATCAATTTGACTACAAGCATACCTATAGATTTCCCAAACGGGATATCGTAGAACAAGGTTTGTTTAGTCTGTGGCGCTCAGCAGGCAAGATATTCTGCCCAAGAGATTATTTGGGTGTGCTTCCTTCAGAAAGCTCTACGCTACTGCACATTGCATCTATGGCGAATATTCCGACCGCTGTGAGAAGTCTCCTTAAGAAAAAGGTGAAGGTATCTGAGAAGGACAACCTGGGACAGCAAGCGATACATTACGCGGCTCGTGGAGGTGCGACAGAAGCGGCTGGGATATTGATTAAGTTTTCAAGCTCTGTGATCAATGCGAAGGACAATAACGCTTTAACACCATTGCAGATAGCATCCCGTCATTATAAAGCCGACGTTATGCGTCTGCTCATATCGAAAGGAGCCACGATAAAGTGCTTTGATGAGCAGAATTCAACGAAGTTGGAAAAGGTCCGTGGGAACGTGGAGAAGACTGTTAGTCTTCTACTTGAAGACGGAGCAAAATTCAATGCTCATTCACTACAAAGCGCAGCAGCGGATGGTAACCTCGAAGCAGTCCGATTGCTACTAGCTGAGGGCACCGATGTTAATGGTCTATCTGGGGAGTACGGATATGCGCTAGTAGCCGCAGCTCATAACGGCCACGACGCTATGGCCTTGGGACTGTTAAAGAATGGCGCTGAAGTCAATGCTCATGGTGGAATATATGGCTGTGCACTGGTAGCCGCTGCTGAAAGTGGGGATGAGGAGATGGTCGACATATTATTGCAGGCGGGCGCCGAGGTCAACGCCAAAGGTGGAAAGTATGCCGGCGCCTTAGAAGCGGCAGCCGCGATGGGCCATGCGAACATGGTCAAGATATTGTTAAAGAGGGGCGCCAATGTCAACACCCAGAAGGGAAAATATGGCAGTGCGCTAGCATCGGCTGCCTGTACTGGCCACGCAGAAGTGGTTGAGATACTGGTAGAAGGTGGCGCCAATATCAACGCCCAGATAGGAAGATATGCCAATGCGTTAACGGCCGCTGTGAGCTGTGGTCATGAGGCGGTTGTTAAAATATTGTTAGAGAAAGGCGCCAAACCCGACGCCCTAAGTGGAGGGAAAACAAACCCCTTGGCAATAGCAGCAATGGGAAATCATTTCGATATCGCTCAAGCCCTACTCAATGCTAAGGCTAAATGTAAGCCGTTCTTAGCGGAGGTAAAGTTTTTTGGCAAATATGACCTACAAAGATCATTAGAATTGGTGTTACTACTAGCATCATTAGTGGGACGGCTCGATATCGTGGACGGAATCATTGCATTTAATGAACGAAATAATCACCCGCTGAGTGACTTGACAGCTATGAACTATTGGCTACTTAAGTATGGACGACTGAATGCAAATGCTTACTCGAAAATATTACAGTATAATGGCTATACAGCGTTACAACTTTCGGCCGCCGGTGGTCACCCCGAGGTAGCGGCTAGGTTGATCACTGCTGGGTCAGACGTGAATGACTTCTCTGATTTCCCCCGAGGACATTCGGCGCTTCAAGTAGCTGCAAAACATGGCCACCTCGAGGTTGTCAAAATCCTACTTACTGCTGGGGCAAACGTACGCAACATCCCCACTTTTTACGGCCAAGGTCTTTCGGCGCTCCAACTAGCAGCAAAACATGGCCACCTCGAGATTGTCAAAACCTTACTTACCGCCGGGGCAAACGTGGAAGCTGCTCTTGCTAAACATAGCGAAACAGCGCTTCAAACAGCTGTACGATATGGTCATCTTAAGATTGTAGAGTTGTTACTCGCTTCTAAGGCCGACCCGAACGCGACTCCTCATGGGGATGAAGGCCCAACCCCCCTTGAAATAGCTGCTACGAAGGGCAATCTTGAAGCGGTGGATATGTTGCTTAAAGCTGGGGCAGACGTGGATGCTCCTGGTTTGACTTACGGTCCCGGAGCAGCACTTCATGGGGCTGCGTGCCATGGCCACACTGATGTTATAGCAAGGTTGATTGCTGGCGGGGCAGACGTAAATCTTCGGGCTCCCGATGGATATAGAGCGATTAATAGGCTAGGCCCGTGGGATATGAATACACTCGGGTGGTCAAGTTACCGCGACAAGCAGGAGCAAAATAAGTCCCTAGACCCTAGTATGACTTGAATGTATTCTCTTAGACCAGTTTTCTGGTTTCTAACGGACGGGGCTCTGCGTCTTAGATGATAAGATATATTACGCCTAGAGATCTCAGGGGACAGAGCAAGGAAAGAGCGTGGCGTTGAAAAGGGCAAGGAAAGCGAATAGCATAGGAAAGAAGAAGAAATGAGCATGACATAGGATAAAGTGAGAAGACTGCAGCACAGAGACGGAGCGCGGCACAGAAAACGGCTATGAAAGGGCAATATGAAATGGCTGTAGTCGGCAAAAAAAGGGGGAGTTGGAAGTTAAATAAAAAGGGGGGCGTGCTGTGGTCTCGAGTCCCGTCACCCTATATTGTGCCATACTCAAAGAACAATCACATACGACCATAGACTCAAGAGAATTGGGCATCTCTGCCGGAGATGGTCGCTGAATGCAACGACTTTGAGATTTCTGTTAATGGCAACTTAATAACTAATTGCTGTATCGCGTGAACAGTTCTAAGGCTAATGCTGCTTTTATCTAACACTACCACCACATGGAACGGCCAAACGTATACGGCCATCGCAAAACGGGAAGATGTACAAGCTAGCGCTTTGCAAGGCAGACAAATACTATAGTAAGTATTGTAATTATTATATAAAGTTCTCTGTTTTCTAATGTTAGAAGTCAGCTTTCTAAATCCTAGAAACGGTAAATCGGCTGTCTAGAGATTAGGTTCATTAACTACTCACCACCAACACCTCTTTATTCTAAGATTTAATTTATTCTATTTTTTCTAAAACAGCTTAAGTCATCATGTTTACATTTTAGACACAGTTGCAAAACACTTAGGAGCATAGCTTTAATGATTCTATAGTTAACACGTCGTTATAGAACCAACTTCTAGCTAGGGAACAGAGGCTTAAGAGTTAAACTTACCTCAAACAGCTTATATAGCCTTTAATTAAATCCTATCGTCACTTAGAGAAACGCTAGCGCAAGCAAGTAGATCCGTTCATAATAAGTAGCACGTTTAACCTTAACAGGTACCATATTAACGTTAGCCTAGACGAGGAGAAATGTCTCGCAAGGGAGTCTCATTGTCTAACTACAGGGCGCCTAAAGAATTTCCTAGCCTAGTATGCTGAAACTAGCAAGGGAACATTAAGCAGCATACCTTTACAGAAGCACTTTGACTAACAAGGTATATGAGTATAGGGAATTATACGGCGCAGATGTTGCTTTGATCATCTATTAGAAGGAGCGTTATTACACTTACGTATCTCCTCGTAACCCATGTTTTCTACCATCCAAGAAAGAAATCGTAGGTTCACCCATGATTTTGAAGGTATTTACTAAATAGTGGCAAGATGAATTCGTTTCTAATCCCTATAAATATGTTTCTACATAATTCCGATGCGAAACGTAACCCGGAAGGTCCAGAACAGGCAGAGAGTAAAGAGAAGGAAAAAATTAGGTGTGGATAAGGCAACTGCTACGGCGCTAAGAGGGCGGGATGCAACCCTGGCTCA
This sequence comes from Pseudogymnoascus sp. VKM F-4519 (FW-2642), assembly GCA_000750935.1. Classification (NCBI taxonomy): domain Eukaryota; kingdom Fungi; phylum Ascomycota; class Leotiomycetes; order Thelebolales; family Thelebolaceae; genus Pseudogymnoascus; species Pseudogymnoascus sp. VKM F-4519 (FW-2642). The sequence continues at coordinate 15,053 of JPKD01000148.1, forward strand.
ACCAAGTCTGTTCGGCCCGGCCCTCCACAAGTTGAGGGGGGCATGGGGTTCCACTGATCCACCCAAATTAGTGCCAGATGTCCTAACCATCTCTCACTCGATGGTATCGATGATTCCTGCCGAATTTATTGTCGAAAAGGTTTTTTTACTGGAACAATCACTTGTAATATTATGGCTCTTTTATACTTAATGTCACTCGCTAGCTATATTAATACCGTTGCTATTTTAACTTCTTTGTTTCCACGTGACTCTTCAAGCGATTAGGCACTTGATTGACCAAATATAGAAATCTCAGCTAGGTCATGTTGGCGAGCCTTCTATAAGATGGGGCGGGGTAAGCTCAAGTAAATCTCAGCTCTACACTAGGTCACAACAACAAACGAGTAACTTATTCGTCAAAGATAGCGATGTATTGTCATGATTGTGATCGATTATTTGGCAGTCATCTAGCTCTCCAGCAACACTTAATTTCTCCAGCTCATGATTTTGAATGCGACGAGTGCGATAAGTCCTTCAGGACCCAACGATCTCTCGACCAGCATCTCGACTCACCAGCTCACACGAGTGCGATCGGACATTTAGAAGCCAACATAGTCTTGACCAGCACCTTGACTCCCCAGCTCACGTTTTCGAATGCGACGAGTGCGGCCGGACCTTCAGGGCGGAACGGTCTCGTCCAGAATCCGAAGGTTGGGGCCGGTGCGAGAGATAATGTGAGTTGGGGCAACTTCACCAACTCCACCAAAAGCGAGGAGAAAGTGAGCCGCGTGCGTGGCTGCCGGCGCCATTTAAAGTACTTATTAAAATCCCCTGCCTTTTCTGATGTGTTTCGACCTGGGCGATAGCTCCATGGCTACAAGCCTAGCTTAACTTAGTGCCTCTATTGCCTCAATGCGCCATCACAACACGTGACCCGAGTTCGAAGGCGGTTGACAAAACAATCCGGACAGTGTCAAAAGTCGCAAGCGAGAAACAAAGTTCAGTGCAGAGTATTGAGCCCGTTTCTTAATTTATAATTAATTAATTAACTGGGCATTTGAAAGACTAATGTATTAATCTCCTCTGATTATATTTTTTCTCATTCTTCTAGTGGTGATGCAGAGCCCATTGAATTGATTGGATCCGCTGTTGTTGCGACTTCTGACAAGTGTCCGAATTGATTTGTCATCCGCCTTCGGTTCGAAGTTCGATGGTCTCTTCGATTCAGGGTCTGTCAGGGTAAAAAAAGGATTCGCTGCGGGCAGTGTACGAAGTACGACGAATGTCTCAAAAGCCAACGCATTAACCAATGAGGCGATGACACCAGCTCAGCATTTTGCATACAGCAGTACAAGAAGTCGGTGGCGTGCGCTTCGGTGGCGTGAGCTACGAGTAAAGCAGAGACAAAGACTCTCGTAAATACGGTCCGAGCAGGCACATTTAGCTGATAGCCACGTCCAGCCACGCCCAGACACGCCCAGCCATGACAGCCCAAAAAGCTTGAAAAGAAAATAAAATCAAAAAAGGTACCAATGTGGCTACCCTCAGACGAATAGGTGCCACTGTGGCTGAGCTAGCCACTTTAGCAGCCTATAGCTCGTCGCGTCGGGTAAATCAATAAACCAATATTTTAAAACTAACGATTGTGTGCCTCCGTTTGATCCCCCGTCCCATCAACTTCAGCTGTTGGACTTGCTGCTTGATATAGTACTACACTAGTACTTTGCATACGATCGAAGTTTAACTAACCCACTTTAAAATAGCATTTTATTGACACGCAATTCACCATGATCACCAATAATGTGCTGTGTAGTGAAGTAGCGCGGATAACAACTCTTGATTGAAATACTACTTCATGTACTGTAAACTCTTTCATTCTCTCTTTCTCTCTTTCTCTGTCTCTCTCTCTCTCTCTCTCTCTCTCTCTCTCTCTCTCTCTCTTTCTCTTCTTACACTTCCCTTCCATTACACCGAGTACTAGTACTCCCTGTTGCTTTTCCTCCACTTGCATGCTCACTCGCTTGCTTACATTCGTTTAATATGAGGGGTCTTCTCTTCCTAACGCTTGCTGCTAATCTAGGCTCTGCCTTTGCTCAGGTTTGTCTCTCTCTCTTTCTGTCTCTGTCTCTCTTCCCCGACGGAAAGCTTCTTTGGCGACGATTCTAACTGTTGCTGTAGGTTGTTGACTTGGGATTAGCGGCGTCGTATGGGGTTCTTGCTCATGCTTCAATCTCTAACTCCGGCCCTACGACCGTTAATGGAGATATTGGAACTACCGGCACATCTATAGTTGGATTCCCCCCGGGAGTCTACACTGGAAATAGAAACGTAGGCTTGCTAGCTACTACTGCTTTCAACAATGCTGAAGCCGCATACACGACCCTTGGCCAACTACCAGGCCTTCTTTTAGTTGGAAATCTAGGAGGAAGGGTTCTCCCGCCAGGAGTTTACAGGTTCCCTACAGCTGCAGTATTGTCCGGTACCTTGATTCTTGCAGGACAGGGTTCCCCTTGCGACTCATGGGTCTTTCTAATCGGCAGCACTCTGTCTACTTCGGTTGGATCATCTGTGCTAGTAACGGGAGGAGGGAATCCCGGCAACGTCTTCTGGAGGGTTGGAGCATCGGCTACTATTCAAATTGGCAGCCAGTTTAGTGGAAATATACTTGCCGGAGTCGCTGTTACGTTGAATTCAGGAGCTTCCATTCAGGGGAGTGTATATGCTCTTGGTTCATCGGTTGTTTTGAACAGCAATGAGGTTGCAGCACAGGCAAACTCTTGTCCATTGGGTGCCTCAACATCAACTTCCGTATCATCAACTTCTACAACCGCGTCCTCGGATTCTTCGACGAGCACTGATGTCTCAACAACCACGGACTCTTCAACCTCCACGACTACGGATGTGACAACAACCACTTCGTCGGATTCTTTAACAAGCACTAATGTCTCAACCACTTCGACAAGCACTGATGTCCCGACAACCACAGACTCTTCCACCTCCACGGATGTGACAACAACCACTTCGACAAGCACTGATGTTTCGACAACCGACGTTTCGACAACCACTGATATCACAACAGCCACTTCGACAACCACTGATATCACAACAGCCACGGATGTCACAACGGCCACGGATATCACAACAGCCACTTCCACCTCTACGGATGTCACAACAACCACTTCGACAACCACTGATGTCACAACATCCACTTCAACAACCACTGATATCACAACAGCCACGGATGTCACAACGGCCACGGATATCACAACAGCCACTTCCACCTCTACGGATGTCACAACAACCACTTCGACAACCACTGATGTCCCAACTACCACAGACTCTTCATCGTCAAGCTCCTCAGTTACATCTGCGTCGTCTTCATTAACATCGACGTCTACGGCTTCATTACCTTCTTTGACAAGTTCTACAATAATTTCTGTAACAAATTCATCGGCTGTATCTTCTCCACTAGCATCAACCACGTCGATAGTCTATGCAACAACCGTCTACACGATCACGAAATGCCCAGCAACTGTCACCAACTGCCCTATTGGCTCTACCACCACAGAGCTCATCAGTCTATACACGACCGTATGCCCCGTAGCCGCCTCGGCAACAAAACAACCACCCTCCGGATATACCGTCTCAACCGTCTTCACTACTATCGTCTACACGATCACCAAGTGCCCTAAGACGGTCACAAACTGTCCTGTGGGATCCGTCACAACGGAAATCAGAAGCCTCTACACTACCACCTGCCCTATCACACAATCTTTCGTGAACAGTGTGCTACCTCCTCAGTCTAGCATTCCTGCCCGTCCTGCTTCTTCCCAGCTTCCTGCTGCGGTATTGCCAAGTAGGATTTCTTCGATAGCTATTGCAAGCCCTGCCTCCACTGTGTCTCTAGCTTTGGGGCTCTCTGGTGCAGCCACTGTCTCCTCTAGTGCAGCCCCTGTCTCCTCTGTCTCTCCCGCCTCGAGGCCCTCTGGCGTCCTAGGCAGCGTCCCAGTGATTGGAGCACCACTATCATCGAATCTTGTGATCTCGACCGTCACGGCATCTAAGGGCACGGCTAACGTTTCTCAAACTTCTCAGCCTTCAGCTGCTTATACGGGGCCAATTTCTAGCAGTGGTGTAATGAATAAGGGTACTAGTGCAAGTTTGTTAGTTCTTGCGATTGGGGCTCTACTATTTTTGTAAGATTGATTATTGTATATAGGGGTCGTATGTACGGCTCACAAATATTTAATCTAATTATCTAAATTTTACTTCTCAGGGATGTCAGTTCAGGATTTAGAAGGCAACGTAGATTGTTGTATAACCGCAGTAAAACTGATGATGTTGTTTAGAGAAATTAGGGTGAGACCATGCTAAGTCAACGGATGGCACGACAGTATTTAGGGAACCAGTCAACCGTTTTCGCGCTTCTTAGGCACCGAAGCCAGGCAACCATCCCCCGTTTCCATGAAGCCGCTGTCGTAATCGAAGATGCAGGATGTGGCCTTTCGGAAGGCCTGAGGCAGATTTGGGAAATCGACCAACCATCCCCCGTTTCCAGGAAGCCGCTGCTGTAATCGAAGACACAGGATGCAGCCTTTCTAAAGTCCTGATGCAGACTTCAGAAATCGACCAACCGTTTCGCGTTTCTAGGAAGCCGCTGTATCGAATACACAGGATGCGGCCATTCGAGAGGCCCGAGGCGGATTTCGGAAATCGACCAACCGTTTCGCGTTTTTAAACGCTCTTAGGCCGCTTTAATGGTCGCCACAAGTGGAGAAGTGTAGGCCTTGAGGCAGTCTAGGCAAAAGCAGCATTAGTCCTAGAGCGGGAACACGGAAGCGGAGGGCTGACAACGGGTGACGGTTTTAGTGGTGGTCTTAGCGCAAAAGTGATGGCAGCTCACAGAGAATTGGGCATCTCTGCCGGAGATGATCGCTGAATGTAACGACTTTGAGATTTCTGTTGATGGGAACTTGATAACCAATTGCTGTATCGCGTGAACGGTTCTAAGGCTAATGCTGCTTTTATCTGACAACACCACCACACGAAACAGCCAACCGTACACGGCTATCGCAAAACGGGAAGATGCATAAGCAAGCGCTTTGCAAGGCAGACAAATACTGTAGTAAGTGTTACAATTATCGTATAAAGTCCTCTGTTTTCTAATGTTAGAAGTCGGCTTTCTAAATCCCGGAAACAGTAAATCGGCTGTCTAGAGGTTGATTGTCTAGAGGTTGATCGACTACTCACCTAAAACCTCCTGACTTTGGTTTATTAACTACTCACCTTTAACACCTCTCTATTCTGAGATTTAATTTTTTCAATTTTTTCTAAAACAGCCTAAGTCATCATGTTTACATTTCAGACACAGTTGCAAAACGCTGAAGGGCACAGGCTAGATTATTCTGTGGTCGACAGGTCGTCGCAGAACCAACTTCTAGCCAGAGAACAGAGGCTCGACGGTTAAACTCACCGCAAACAGCTTCTAGCTCGTACTCCGTTTTCTAGTCTCTTGTCATTTGTACTGCCACAGCCGCAAGGCTGATGACGATCTCCCGCACAGTGTGGGTCCTAAAGCTTGGATCAGACCCTCTCTAAGTATAAGGGATAGGAAGAGGTCGATGGTGGAGCTAAGGACAAGAAACTGTAAACGGAATACCAATGTGGAAATGTAGTACTACTGCTGTAGTAGTAAAGATGACAAGAAACTGTAAACCGAGTACGATTTAGAATCGTACTACTAAAGAGGGGACACCGTGATTGCAGTGCTGGGAAACAAGGAACAGGATATGGGGTTCAGCTACTGTACGAGCTGTGCTAGTACAAATGAACAATAACTCCTAGCTGCGCTGCCCACCTGGCATTCTCCGTTGTAGAATCTGATCAACTCCGATATTACCTGTCTGAGTCTTCCAAATTCGCATGGCGTGTCCTGAATATTTTGATTTATCACAGTGACTTGTGTGAGAGTCTAAGAGTAAGACCTTAGGTTCCGAGTCTCTAGAAGAGCTTGTATGATGTATGAAGTGCTGTAACCACTCTATTGCTAGCTGGTCATTTGTATAGCCAGACTCCGAGACTCTCGGAGTCTGGCTATACAAGAGCAAGATTCTCTCTGTGCCAGAGAGACTTTCATGGTACCACGACTCTATATGCACTTTACCTGGAATTATAAGTACAGGTAGAGTTACCTTTCCGTTTGCAGACACAGCTTCAATTATAGTAATTGAAGTCTTGTTTTCTGGACTTGGAGTATAGAGCTCAAAAGCAGTGATTGGTACTATCACTTCCTCTCCCCCCGCAAAACCAACTTGGAAACCTGTCTCATCCATGTTCCAGATATTGTCTGGTAGGATCTGATTTTCCGATAGGAACTCACTGTAGGTGCTAAACCATGCAGTAACTAGAGTTTTATCTTGAGCTGTAGAGCGCTGGTGTGATATTGGCTTTGTCTTAATGAAGTGGAAGTCATGAAGGTCCTTCTTGATGAATTTGTTAAGCCAACTTTGCGATGGAGGCTGAAGTGGCTTGCGTAGGTGACAAACTGTAGCATAAGTCATATGCCTTGTAGCTCCTAGGCCCTTCTCATATTGTAGTCGGATCCACTGCTTTAGAGCAGTAACTTGAGTGTCTGATAGGATCTTATTATGTCCTCCGTGACTAACTTGAGGTTGGGCTGCCCGAGCGACCGATGATCGGAGTGTAGACCTTGGAACTCGAAAAAGCCGACAAGCTACAGCTATAGATTCTGTAGGGTTCTCTATAACCCATGCTGTAGCCTTATTTAATTGAGTATCTTCCATTTGTAATGACTTAGATGGGGTTGTGGCTGTAATTACTCGGTAGATTGATCTTTGATGTTGCGACCGTGAGGTGGCGAACTTGCTTCCTGATGGCAAACTTGCTTCCACCGACTGTGAGCGAAGCGAGCAGTCGGATCCGACGATTAGCATCCAACACCACATTTCGTTTCTGGTTTCTAGATCCTGGGCTGTTAGGCGTCCTTAGTGGGTTTCTGATTCTAGGATTCAGCTTTCTGTGCGCACAACGCCGTGGACATCATGTCGGCGCATGGCCCACCCCTAGTTTGCTGTCCACACACACCTGCTCCTTCTCTTCCCTCTATTTTCTCATCTTCCCCTTCGTCCTTCCTGTCAATATTCCCTCTTTATTTTGCTTTTTTTACACGTCACTCCCTTGCTTGTCTCCCATTCTCTCGATCTTTGAAGTAGAACGCTATATTTAATGAGCTCTATTAGAAGACAGGAAAAAGCATAGTCGTCTTAAGACTCTTTCCCACTACAAATTCAATTGTAGCCTTTCTTCTCCAAAATATTTGTTACTGTATGGTGTTGTTTGAGCACCGCCACCTCCAAAGCTGTCTGCCCCTCTCTGTCTTTCCACTCTAGATCCAGGCACGGGCGGAGTAGAAGCCTGGAAACTATCTCCTGATGTCCGTTCGCTGCGGCAACATGCATCAAAGTTCTCCTGTCATTGTCATAGAAATTCCAGTTGTCTGTGAAGTCTGCAAGTACGTCAAAAGCTCTCGTGTTGCCCGTCCTGCAAGTTTCGTATAGATAGTTGTGGATATTTAAACCTTCAGATTCAGCTGTGACAAACCCTCTTCTTTGAGCTCGAACTAGGAGACCCCTGGCAAGTTCGTAATTATGATTTTTGAGAGCCATAGATAACGGACTCTTTCCTGTATGATCAGTAACCATGGGATCTGCCGATAATATTTGTGATTTCCGGCGACGTCGGGACAATTTGTCTGGAGAAACGAAACCGTTTTCATCTGAATTCCATTCAGTAGCAGCCACTGCCTGTACCAGTTTATGTACAGCTGATTCATCTTCATAATATTCGCTTTTAAGATCTTCAGAATCTTCAGAATCTTCGCTTGTGAGACCTCTACTTTCAGGATCACATCCATCTGCATCGTCGAACGAGCATTTCATAGTCGTACTAACAAGAGTGTATGATAACAAACTACTGCCTCGTTCAACTGCTTGAAACAGTGGAGTTTGGCCAGTCTCATCCCTGAAGTTTGGGTCTGCTCCAAGTCTTAGAAGTGCCTTAATTGTATAGTCAGCTCCGACTTTCAGGCATACGGCAAATTGCAATAGAGACCAATGACGAGTGGTTGATGATCTAGGGAAAGATCCGGCCACAAAATGGTCTATGTTTTCAAGATCCCCTGGAACTAGGATAAGGCGATTGACTTGCTCTGGGGCTCGAATAAGTTTTTTAAGGGACTCATCATCACCATTGATAATGCATGCGAGAGTAGCACCTTCAAGCAGCTGGTACGTAGACTCCACAGCCGCAAGAAAGTCCTGGACAACTTCATCCAACTCTACAGAAAGGAAAGAATATTGCTCTGCATGCAGTCGATATATATCCAGGCAAAAATCTGCTAAGACTGGCTGTCGATTTGTTATACCGTCAACGTAGTTCTCCAAGTCCGCAGATGCCCAACCGACACCATTTCGAGATAAGTTTGTCGATTTCCACACCTCTTCAATTGTGAAATTAATGTAATCCAGATATCTTTTACAGAATCTTCCAATCTCGATCCTGCTCGCCGTTTCTCCTAGTTGAATAACGTCTGATTTAGTCTCGCGTAATATATATTCCCGGGCTGTTTGGTGCACGAATTGGACAACACCGCGTCGTATCTCTAGGAGATTTCCACATCTGTTTGTTATTCTCCTTCTCAGCTCTTCAACATGTCTTACTCTGTGTCGAGCAATCTGCGCCCCTGAAAGACTAGAATTGCCACACAGACTTACTGCGAGAATTTCGCGCATTTGTTCCACGTCTAGTGGCTCGGGTGAGTACGCAACCCACCTCAGGATAGTTTGACATTCTCGAACTGCTGCTTGATCCCTTTTTTCAATTTTCTCCACTATTTTGAAATACAGCTCTTCCAAGTCCGTCGGTATTGATGTTGTCAAATTTTCGATTTCTGCTGTGGTGCATAGCCCTTCCATTGCCCGCTCTTCAAGCTCAGCGAGAACCAGCTTCACCCAAAGGAATACACCTCGGGATCGAAATATTAAGGTCCGGGATACAAAATCCAATTCTTCTAGTGAACATTGAACAACTTCCTTGGCAATCCTTCTTATCTCGCAGCAAACATATTCAATGATGTCATTGCGTGTCTGGTCCTCTAGCTTCATGTATCGACAGTTTCGTAACGCAAAGTTAATCTTGAGATTAGGTCTGCTTGCAACCAAGATTTTGAACACGACGTTGGCATTGCTGCCTTGGTTTCCGGCCTCGTAAAGCATACTTACTATTTTATGCCTCATATCCTCTTCAGATTCGTCCATAGCATCAATAATAATGTGGATTCGAAGACGTATATTCTGATCGTATTTTATCCCTAGGGACACGAATATTTGGAGGAGCAAGGGAAGAGTCCATTCCTGAGATTTCTTGTAGCTGTTGAATGCCTGATAATAGTCTTCCCATAGTGCTGGAGCTTGGAGAAGAATTTGGTACAAAATTGAACGAAGCATCCATATATGACCTTGTTGATCACCTCCACCTCTTGCGCTGTAGAAAAAATCTACAATTAGACATTGTACGTCGCGGATGTGTAATAGTCTAGAAGTTAACTGCGATTGGATATGGTTGGCTAGAGTAGATTTGCCACTTCCCGGCTTCCCTTGCAACCATAGAAGATTGGAGGAGGAGCTTTCTTCCCATTGTTGATACTGAGGATGGTCCCAAATCCAAGTAAGAGTACCGGGGTGGGGTTGAGATACCCCTAATCGTCGCTCTTTATATTGATCAAAATACAAAGCATTAAGGCAGGCTACTCGACGATATGATTAGAAGCAGTCTATTTGTAGCCTCCGATAAAGAGTACACAAAACATACCCTGGCGCCCTGGAACTAGACAATGACATTAGAAATCTCGAGCATAGTAAATATTTTCTAAAATTTGATTGCTGCTAAAACTCACATTCCTCTGGTTCTATCTTACGCCCCCTCTTCATTGTAGAAGCTTGTTTAGTAAATTCTTTTAACGTGCCAAGTATTCTTCTGTAGGCCTCGTCGTTGGCTCTGAACTTTACTAGTTGCGAGTGATCTCGATTGATCGCTTGGATGTGATGAGCTTTGTTCTCCCATGAACGGCTATGAGTTGCAGACGCCTGCCCTACAAGAATCGCATTAGGTCCCTTCATTCGCCACCTACCATTTATCTACAACAATATCCAGTTAGTCAGACCGCAACCTTAACAGTCCACAAAAATACAGGACTTACATTGATTGCTGTTGGCGAAGCGAGCGTCTCGTAAAAACACATAATTCTAGACTCTGGGAAGTTGAATGCTTGTGGAAACTCTCTACACTGCTTTAAGAGTAGGTCGGACATGGTGCTAAGTGAGTGTAAAAAGCTTTGATTAAACTGGGATTTCACCATTGGAATGAGTGATGTGATGTCTATGCCCTGGTTGGGCACCCCAAAGAATAATGCCCCGTAAATTAAATTCAAGGTATCGAAGCCGTTATGCGACTCATCACGAATTTGGATTATAGCCTATAAAAGTAAGCGTTTTGATGCTGTCTATGTAGCATCGTACATTACCTCCTTAACAATTAATCCACCGAGACTATGAGCAATAAAGAACAACGGCTTTTTCTTTCCACAACCTAATATTAGCTACAAGCGCAGACATGAACATGTAGATAGGACAGACCTCTGTTATATCTCGGAGCAATGCCCTTAGGTTTGAGGCAAGGGCCTCTAGACCCTGGAAGCTTTGACTACCATGCAATTGTGACTCGTAGCCGTAGATAATGATCCGGGCAGTTGCAAGGTGATATGGAAGATCGTCACAAAGCCACATATAGGAACCATCCTTCTCCTTAAAGGACCCAAATGCATGGCCACCTAGGCCAGATATTGCAAGGCAACTAAATCTATTAGCAACCATAGCTTACGATTTGGACATTAACATACTCGACTTCGTGATCTGACGGGAGCGGAGAGCTAAGCACTGTGGGACCATCAAAGTGGTCGTCGATTGTAAGTATTTGTCGTCGTTGTATGCGCCAATTATCTTCGTCTTCATCTTGAAGGGTGCGTAGGAAGTTTGATATATCGTAAGACCATTCATTCTTCCTAACGCCTAAAAGCTCCATAGGAATTGTCTGGAAACTTATTGTAGCTACTGTTGTACAGCCATCAATCGCGTGAGCAAAAGACCTGAATTGAGGTATAAACTCATTGCCTTCCTGTCTGAATAAGGCTGAGATTAGGTCGCCAGCCTGTTTGGTATCGATATATAGTGGTAAACCTTGCACTCGGTACACATGATATTGCTGAGAAGTTGTATTAGGTATATCGATCGCTACCTTTTGCAAGGCATTGTTTGCCTGTGACGTTTCACCATGATATGTACCATCAGAAGGTGGGCCACAGTCAAGTCCTTCCGTTGAGCTGCCCTACACATCGTTAGTAGGCGTCTAGTAGACAGTTATAGTCAACCTACCGCATGTGTTGGAATCTTTAGCACTTGACCCAGAATCTCGTCCACAGCCTTGCGTTTAGATGCCATTTTCCACTGTAGAGTTGTTTGCACCTCCTATGTACCATAGCAAATAACAGTTAGATGGACTGTCGCTGCTTCGTCGCTAGCGTGTGCGTGTTTATAAGTTTGTTCGACTTTGTGGGCGTTGGTCGCCGCACTATGTTACAGTCTGAGCATTGCGACGAAGTCCATGGTTTATACCTGCCATTGCTTTGGATAAGCGCTTCCTGATTGGAATTGCAACCCCTGCATTGATTACTGTTTAGGCAGCCACGCGTCAAATGTTGATTCTTGTCACATAACAGAAGGTTAAAGCAGCATTGTTCATATAGGCTGAAACAGTTATTGTGGAATTCTGTAAACCTTGGGACGATCAAGGTTGAGGCAGAAGGCGCATTTTAGAGTCAGTCAGCCGCTTTCGCGCCCTTTGGCTTGCTTTTGGTTACGAGGCTCTGGTGTCAGACCTGAGGTTACGTAGACTCTAGGCCTCAGGGTATAAGTCAGAGCCAGAAGAGGCAGTACAGAGTAAAGCACAGAAGCCCGCCAACAATCCCCCGTTTCCACGAAACCACAGTTGTGATCGTAGATACAGGATGCGGCCTTTCGAGAGGCGCGAGGCAGATTTCGGAAATCGACCAACCGTTTCGCGTTTCCACAAAGTCGCGGCCGTCATCGCAGACACAGGATGCGGCCTTTCGAGAGACCGGAGGCAGATTTCGCAACTGACCAATTGCTTCGCGTCTTTAAGCGCTCTTAGGCCGCTTCAGTGGTCGCCATAAGTGGAGAAGTGTGGGCCTAGAGGCAGTCCAGGTAAAAGCAGCGATGGTCTAAGAGCGGGAACACGGAAGCTGAAGGCTGACAACGGGGAACGGTTTTGGTGGTGGTCTTGGCGCGAAAGTGATGGCAGCTCACAGAGAATTGGTAGAGCGGGAACAGGGAAGCGGAAGGCTGACAACGGGGAACGGTTTGGTGCTGGTCTTGGCAGCAAAAGCGATGGCAGCTCACAGAGAATTGGGCATCCCGTCCGCTCTTCCATACACAAGCTTGCGTATCCTCTGGCTAATAGTCTCAATCGTGCCAATAGGCATAGCGTGGAATCGCGGCCCCTTGCCGCCTGAAGGGTGAAGCGAGGGGTGAGAAGGGTGAGCAGGGTGAGCTGGGTGAGCTGGGGGGTAAGTGGGGTGAGCGGGGTGAGCGGGGTGAGTGAGGCGAAGCAACATTTTCGTGTCAGTTTGGCGTCAATTTCGCGCCATTTCCGTATCAACACCGAAGTTTGGCCGTCTTAGCTTACGTACCATCGTACCATATAAAGTGCGCGGTCAATTGCTTCGAACCACCCCACCATAACTTACATATCTATCGCTCTACTATAATACAGTCCCCATAATCGCCCCCATCTTCATCTACTAGATCGTAATTCTCAGGCCGGGCTTGCAGGCGACATGAGAAAGATATAAAACGCAAGCCAGGTACTGTAAGATCTTACACTTAGAGATTGATATCTAGTTCGCGCTCTCACTTTCCTTTGTGTCGTCACCACCATCTCCCTTAATCCCATACTTTTTTTGCGATGATAAAACAATCAACTTCTTCCCTAATCCTTCAATTGTCCCAGCATTTAAAACCTCCAGAACCATAATATCCATTCCCAAAGTCCTGCGCCACCAATTTCGAATCTCGATACTCACAAGAGAGTCAACGCCAATAGACGTAAGCGACATACTCACGTCCAAATTCTCCTCTGGAAGTAACAAGAAGCCAAACAAAGTGCGACCAATCTCCCACGAGGCTCGATTCACTGTGTCAGGCTCCCTGAGGAGCTTCGGGTTGGCCTCCACCTCTCTAAGTAACTCGCGTACACCTTCCTCCTGTGACTCGGACACGTTTTTCTGGTCAGCAAACACAATGTTGTTATATACGCTGATGTGTAGGTCACCCTTTAAGATCGTACGGTTCATGGGATCCGATATTGGTTTTGTCGAGTTCATGCCAACAGCGAAATGGCTCATGTTTGTGAATGCGTTGTAGGGACTTGTCGGTCTTATGTTGTCTGCTGGGAGGGAGTATTGGATGCCGAGCTCAATAGCGTCCATGAGGTGCTGCTCCTGTAACATGTTTAAACCAGAAGACCAATAGACAAGAAGCTGTACTGGTTTGCCACTCAGGCAGCCGATTCCTTCCATGCCGCCGAAGTCAATAGCTGAGCAGGGCAAGTCGAGGCTGTGTCGAGGCTGTGTCGATACTGCACAAAGGAGTTGAGGAATGAGTTGGCAGAGGAATAGTTGGCTTGACTAGGATGTCCAACTGCGCCGGCGAGAGAGGCTAGCAGGACGAAGAAGTCAAGTTTGCTACTAGATAGTGCGTTGTGCAAGTTCCATGTGCCCTTTACCTTGCAGAATCATAAGATGTTTTGAATCATCATCCTGGTGTTGAAGCTTAAGGGCCTTGGGCAACAAGGTGTAGTGATACCGCCCTATGCAGACAATATCATTGTAGACCAAGTACTTACTATCTAAACGAGAGTTTATTAGTGTGCGGCTACAGAACTTGTGACATATTTTAGTCACAGCTATTGCAGCAGCTGGGTCTAGACGCTGCAGCTCAACAGTCCAAAAACTTAATAATAGCTCTACTCAAATAGTACGCGCAAGTCTGTTGATTAGGCCATAACAAGGATCTGTGCAGCCAACCTGGGCGGAGCGTGTAAGCTATAGAACTCCTCCTTTTAAGTTTAAAAGATATTCCATAAATGCTGTGTAGCTATAGAACTCCTCCTTTTAAGTTTAAAAGATATTCCATAAATGCTGTGTAGTCTCTTTTGGAGATCTTGTGTAAGAAAGGGCACAGAAGATCAATTGCGGGAAGAAGCAGCAGGGCAGGCAAAGCGAGAACGCACGTCTAAGGCTAAGGCTTTTCAAATAGCGGCTGAGGAACAAAAACGCATTCGCTAACAAAAGCAAGAATTGATAAGAGCAGTTGCAGATCAGAAAAGAAAGGAGAAGCGGGAGAGACATCTAGAGATGATTGCTGAGTGCTTTTAATTTTAACCATGCTGTATACAGTAGTAATCGTTGCTGCTACACTATAGCAGATGCTATCCGGAATAGGAAATTATGGAGTCTAGATCAGACAGGAGCTTCCTTCCTATTAAGGCCAAGACTAGTGGGGCTGTTGCAAATTGCTACAGTGTTGCAGGAAATCTGACATCCCTCAATGTTCCCGCTTCGCTGCTGGCGGAAGCCACTATGGCACTCGACGCTGCGAGCAGGTCATTGTCACAACTTCCTGCTGTCCTTTCTCATGGATTGATACCGGTGTCGACGTTCGGTTTATTGTCTTTCATCAGCTCGACTTCATTATTCCTATGGTTAATGTTCCGTTTGATATCATAGCGGCTCAAATCTGCAGTGAAGGGGCCTATAAATCAGTTCCTGTTCCTTATCTACAACCTCCTCTTCGCTGGTTAGAGAATTCCATGCTGATTTAAAGTCACTTGCTAAATGTTATTCGCAGATATCCAACAAGCAATCGCCTTCGTCCTCAACATTCATGCTTTAAGGCACAATGCGATTGAAGTAGGAACATTGATGTGTTTTGCGCAAGGATGGTTTGTTTTGTGAAGTAATCAGACGAAGTTGAAACTGACAGTAGCCTAGGTTTGTTTCCACTGGAGATCTCGCAAGTAGCGTATTCATATGCGCAATTGCCGTCCACACATTCTTCGGCGTCGTGAAGGACTATAGATTGCCCACCGTGGTTTTCTATTGCTGCATCGCCGGCCTCTGGACATTCGTATACGTGATGGCGCTCATCGGACCCCTCGTCCACCAGCATGACTTCTACATCTGAGCTAGCGCATGGGTAGTTCCCCCAACCCCCTTCTACTACTTCCCAACTGACTCGGCCAAAGGCGCTGGATCAATGATGCCTACCAAATCGAGTGTCTTTGGCTTTACTATTTCTGGATCTTCGTCTGCATGATCTACGCCACCATCTTCATATACCTGCGCGCTCGCTCCCAGGGGGAGGATATGTCCAGCCAGATGATCCACCATGCGACACCTCTTATGATCCTCTACCCCGGCATCTATATTGTCTGCACTGCGCCACTCGCTATCGGTCGGATAGCAGCGTTGGCTAGGAACGAGGTCTCATTGGCGTATTTATGCGTGGCGGGGTCAATGATCGCCTGCAACAGCTGGCTTGACGTCTTGCTATATGCGACTACAAGGGCTGACATTGTGTTTACAGCATACCTGCTGTCAGATGATATTAGGTTGGAGACCTTCGCATTTATAGGAAAGGGGCACACATTTGGGACGGTTACTACGGTCGAGGCGGGGCCCGGAGGCGCTAGTAGGCTAGGCGGCGGTTGGAGGAGTTAGGGCGGAGATAGTGTGGAGAACCTGTATGGGCTGGATAAGATTAAGGGAGATATCACAGTCAGTGTGGAACACTGGAGAGGGATGAGGCAAAGGACTGCGGAACATAGTACAGCAGAAACGGAGAACAGCTGGGATCTGCTGAGCAGGAAAATCTCGCAGACTTGAAGATAGAGATTGCCCGTAGATTTACAGAGCATCAAAAACGCAGAGGACATAATTGGATGACTAAATATAATCACGTTACTGGCTTTAGCTGTGTTGGACCCCTCCTGAAAAGGCGCCTCCCCTCGGGCTTAATGTTTCAGCGCCGACAATCTGGATTGCACAGTGTGGGCGGTTGCTCCAAGAGACTTAACAGCATGTGATAAGGAATGTGGTTATTGCGGACACTGCGATCCAAGATACTGTCTTTCCTTTACTGTTCTAATATTTTCTCTTGAGCCATTACGTCTTCCAGGTGCTTATTTTTAGACATCTCTGTAACTGCATCATTGCTTACCACTAGCAGTGGCAGCCTTGGCACTGCAGGATATCCGAACCGTTGGTTGAGCAAGCCCTTCAACCCCAGAAGCTATATTAAATATTAGCCCATTACATACCACTTCGAGCCTAAAGCAAAGAAAGTGTTGGCAGTGCTTACCCCTTCTTTTAGTAAAGCCGTTTCTCCTAAGGAAGCTAAGCCTTGGAGTTTCTTGGCTTCATGAAAATCAGCAACGCTTCCGAAACTTTGAATCGCCTGCCACAGCTTGAAACTGAAATTCTAGGACCCTGTTATTATTTTGTTATCAAAATGTTACATGTGAGACCAACCGGCGCGACGTTGGGCAATGGGCTAATAGCACCCGCAGACCCGACGGCAACAGATGGAAGGAGGAAGTCAATAAATCCGCTGAGAGTTTTGAACGACGAGTTATCGACAAGGGCTGTAATTCTTGCCAATTTTCCGACATTACCGCAACTATCATAATATTAGTGATTATTTTGACACAAGGGCAAAATAAAGCCGTTACGTACGACAGCATGATTCCGCATATATTTGGAGCTGCATTTGCAATATCCACAACATCATCACTACTCAGATCGATCCCCGCAGAGACTGCTGGAAAGTTATAGATGATTCTGCAGACGTAGTTAACACCCACGATTTCGTTAACTTATTGGACTCTTTCTTCAGTCTGGTGTAGAATATCCCCCAAACGGAGCAGAGAGAATAAAGTTGACCGTCTTAGGGAGGGAAGACACACACTGGTACTGGCGATGCGGCGGCCACATCAACAAAAAATTTCCTCATCGCCGTCGGGTTGGCCTTTAGGACACCTGCATAGTAGCCTGGTAGGACGACAAGGACAAAGTCTGCCCCCAGCGGCAGCCGCATCATGCGCCAATTGAGTAGTTTCCCGAGTGCTGTTAGCACCCACGCCAGCAACAATTGGCGTTTTGTATAAACCGATATCATCAAGGGCAAGTCGTAAAGTCTGGATTAATTTTATACGTTCTTGGCGATCCTATATTGTCGATTAGAGAATTGCAAATGACCAAACGAAACACAAACAAACCAAATGAGCAGCTTCTCCCATGCTGGCCGAGACAACAGGGAATATTCCTGGTGCAGTGACATCTATCCCGGACCAATTAATAATTAATCAATTTTTCATGCTTGGGAGATCCTCACATTTAGCATGCTTTGCATATGCCTCAAGGTCTATTCAGCATTAGTATATTCCTCTTCCGCCATGGCCAGAAAGGTATCTTTATGGCATAGAGGAGACTTGCCTAGTTCATCGTTCTCGCTAAAGAAAACAGGCAGAGGGGCATAAATCCCACTGGGTAGCGTCTTTGCCATGGGTTTGGGTAGGTGCTGTCAAAAACGTAGCTCGTAAAGGGGAAACGAAGAAATTAGGTAGGTTGGCTAGCATTTAAGGAAGGGAGGTTTATCTGCAGGATTCTAGCAAATGACTATATCGATCTCTGGCAAGAGTGAAATACTCGTTAGTGTTGTAAGATGGTCCCGTAGTCCGGGCTACCTTTGTCACATTACGTTGGTGGCGCTAGCAGTCTACAGGTATCTAATCCCCGTGGATGATCACTAATACTCAAGGTATATTACCAGCTTATAAATCTACAATCTTGTCCCATTCAAGGCAAGGCTGTATGACAAATGTAGTTACATCAAGTACGATTAATACGAGTACTCCTGCCGCGTTTTCGCTAACCTGTTGCGGATTCGGTAGCCTTCCGTTTGACACATTTAAAAACACTCTCGTTATAAAGCAGTGACGACATGCAAGATTACTCACAGTGCTCTTTTGCTAGTCTCTTTAGGATTCGGTAGCTTTCCGTTTGGCACATTTAAAACAGTCCCTCTAGAACGACGATGAAAACACGACTCTAGTTCGGTTGAGTCAACCATCCCTTATAGTGTCCTCAAACAACCAACGATTCAACGATTAGCTTCAAGCATCTTGATACCAAATCAGCAACCTAGACTCATTTAGCCTTACTCCTCATCTTCGCGATTTATTTTGGCGCCAGTATATAATTACTACACAATGGCGCCTCAAGTTCAAGGACGCAAGATCGCGATTGTCGGTGCCAGTGGCCAACTCGGCAAGCCGATGCTCAAAGCGCTCCTGGCCAAGGGTATCCACACCATCACCGTTATTCAGCGGCTCGAGGCTACCAGCATTTTTCCTTCCGGGGTCACCGTCAAGAAGGGTGACCTTGAGGACGAGGCCTTCCTCGCCGATGTCTTCAAGGGCCAGGACGCCATCGTTCTTATGCCGCCTCTGTCTCATATCATCAGCCTCCAGAAGCCCGCCATCCGTGCGGCTGCTAAGGTCGGCGTGCGCTGGATCCTACCATCCGAGTTCGGCCCTGATCCTTTCGCCAGTAAGCTGATTGAGGAGAATATCCTCCTTAAGAATAAGAAGGAGATCCGCGACTTCATCAATGAGATGGGAGTCAGCAGCTGGATCTCTGTCGCGGTTGGCCCTTGGCTAGATATCAGTCTCCCTCTCGGCCTCTGGGGAATTGACCCCAAGGCCCGCAAGGCCACCATCTGGCGCGGCGCTGACGCTAAGACTAGCACGGCGACGGTCACGCACAGTGGCGAGGCCGCTGCCGCCGTGCTGAGTCTGCCAGAAGCCGATCTGGTCAAGTTCAAGAACAAGGCTGTCTACGCGCCGTCGTTCCGCCTGTCACAGCGGGAGATACTAGAGGCGGTGCAGCGCGCCACGAGCACCACGGATGCAGACTGGGACGTCACGACGAGGGAGTACGAGGACATCGCCAGTGAGTACGAGGAAGACATCAAGAAGGGTGACGGTATGGCGCCCTTCATCAAGTTCTTTGTCACGCACTTCGTAGAGGGCCTCGGTGGCGACTTCGACCACAAGGTTGACGCAGCGGAGCTGGAGAAGCTGGAGAAGCTTGGACTGCCCAAAGATAATCTCGAGGAGGTCATTAAGGTCGCCCTGCAACAATCAACATAAATATTTTGATTTACGATAATTTTATTACCTGCCGATTTATTTAGGCGTTTGTTCTATGTGGCAACGAGATGAAGTAGTCTATATAAAATCTTCAATAGAAATGTTTTGAACAATAAAGGGACTACATTTAAGTGTAATTCTTATGAAGTCGAATCATCACCTGTTTAGTAACTAGTAATATGCTGCAGAGCCTAAATGTTGTTGATTTAAACAGCCGCGTGCTTCCCGATTGAACATTAAGCTTTATCTTTCCACTATTAAATTCTGTCTCGATATAATCTTTATGTCATCCCTAGTACTAGGCGTACAGGCCTGCAAAACAACACTTTATCGAAGTGGAGGAGAGTTATAGGTTGAGACGCAAAAGGGAAAGGGTAAGATAATGTAATAGTTAAGAGACGAGAGTACATCGACAGCGAGGTAGCGATAGCGAGATTTGAATAGCTTATATTGATATGTATCTAATGATCTGGGCCGAGCTGCCGCTAGCTATATATAGTAATCTTGTCTAAAGTGGTAGCCCAACTTAGTAATAAGGCTCACTCAATTGAGCGAGACGTCACTTAACTAGACAGAGTCCTAAACCAGACCGACTATATGACCAACTAACTCAGTTGGGTGGCTTGACTCACTCAGTTCAAATAGTAGTTACATTGGGCTTGCGCACAAACAGCCTCATCGAGACTACTCCTTCACCGCCATGGCGACTCATATTAATTGACTCCTCAGTGATGTAATCGAAACCTCCTACTTTTTTATATAGCGGCACCGACGCTGGCCAACACCCAGCATACCATGTTTTACTCTCTGTGTCAGCCATTTTGAGTCCTGTTTCGACTAAACGTCTCCCATGTCCTTGTCCTTGATAATCTGGGAGAGTCGCAATGATGCTGCCACCTGATATTCGCAGTATTCCATTAGTTTGCAAAGAAGAAACCTCATTTCAAGATGTAAACAAGGCACGAGAGAAAGAGGAAGTTGTCTTACTATAATCCCTTGCTGGGTCGAATCCATTCCTTCTTCTGAGACCCACGCTGATACCATAAAACTCTCTAGCCAGCTCCTTGTTCATCCCTAGCGGATATTCCATTGATGAAGACCCAGCTGCCTTCTCGTTATCCGTCATAGAATGAGGGCGTTGGACGATGAAGAATGATACTATTTTGCTAACTTTCATAAGCATATGTGTTGAGTCCTCTGCCGATAGAATCATACTTGGTGGAGGACTCAACCATCTTCAAGCCAACTGCTCCTGGTTTAGTCAACCAATCCCGAATTGAGTGTGAAAGGAGAGTCCATTTGTCCTCGGGAGAGGCATTCCCTAAGATTGTTTTCATTGGCTCTTGGGTGTTTAACGTTACAACCATGAGCTGTATGATCTCCTCCAAGTCTGCAATAGCATTTAATGGCTGGAGTTCGAATGCCATGATGGAGAAGTCTAGGGCGAAACAACTAGACGGATATGAATCATTTTCAATGAATAGCAGCCGGGCTGTCGCACGAGATTCCTGGCATTTGCTATGTCTTATGTTAGTTTCTAAGCGCACTTGGCTTATAAATCCAACTCCGGCATCGGAGTTGGCTTTATAAGCGAACCCTAACCTCTTTGATAGTTATGCTGGCAATTTACGTTCTTCTAGACCCGCTATGTAATTGGTGAGATTTGCTTGGCTATAGAATTCGAGCTCAGCCTCAATACATGTAGTTACATGTCGGTGGATGGTGCTTACATTAGAACGCATTAGTCTGATTGACGTTGTAAAGCGTAGAAAAGGAGATGGGTTCGGATTGCCACACATTCCCCCCCCCTCTCCCTCAACCCAGCGGCAGGGCTTGGAAACTATGTGATAATTTCTTGACGAGCGAGCTTGCAAATATTTCTCATGCCTTGACGATTACACACGACACGTCTCTTAATGTAAAGATTTTCAAGCCTGTCATTCCCAACATTGTTATTGAAAGCCTTCGGTCCATAATGCAAGGTTGCAATTTTTCCCTTGAATGAAATATGTGTTTGTACAACACGAAGTTTCTAGACACTGTGCGCTGCAGGCAGCAAGACTTGTAACAGAGCTACTGGCGGCAACATATCCAACAAGAGTTCCGGCACCAGGGGGTGAGAAACTATAACTAAAGATTTATCTAGTGACTATAAGTTTGTCAGTTAACGGTTGGATGTTGGATTAGTCGGTTTTTGAGCAACAGAGGCGAAAAGCCCATCAAATTATCAGATCTCACAAACAATTTTCAAAACTTATTGCGTTCATTCAATAACACAGCATCTATTAATTTAATTGGGATGAGTATAATAGTATATATCTATGGTTTCTATTTTCTGAAGTCTCTAAACTATTACCTCTGTAATCCGCAAAAATCATGTGACTCATTTCACTCTTGGTCAAAACTGCCTAATCTTCCACCATAGGAGTAAACTTGGACATCTTCCGTAACTGGGAGCTATACTTTATGAATATGAATGGCACTGGCAGAGCCAAGCAGGAGATTGCACCCAATAAACTTGCTGCGGGACCAACTCCCATGTTCAGAAACATTGGCCTCGCAGCCAAGGGCATTGCACAAGCCAACAGAGAGCGTAAGAAAGTGTTGGATGCAATTGCACTCGATGCGAACGGCCCATAGGCGTCTATGAGGAAGTTCAAACTTTGCTGGAAAACAACGTTGAATCCAGCGCCAATAAAGCCTATGATGTGGTTAGTAGAGCTACAGGTTCGAAACACGACGAGACTTACCTGCTGCTACAACAGGTAGCGCCCAATGAAACCGCGGCGCAGCTGTCCAGCCGAACCAAAATAACCCAATCGAGAATAAAATACCACCGAGTATCATGGGGGGAAGGCGTGCTTCGGGAACTGCAAGGCCATTATTCTTCTTCACAGCCCGGGCGTACCATGGCTGGTTGCCGATGTTGATAGCCGTTCCACAGAGAACACCCACAAAAATCCCCAAAAAAGGAAGAGTGGACACAACGAGACTGTACTGTCTTTGCTCCCCGAAGACGATTGGGAAAACTTCTAAAGTGAGGAAGAGTAGGCTGTATACAAACCCCGAATAGAGTGAAATTAATGCCACCATGGGTTCAGTAAAGAGCATTCTAATCGTCTACAATTAGATATTAAAGTACAGACCCCAAGATTCGACAGTTAGCTTACAGTAAAGGGCGGTTTAGATGCTTGGTGATAGTGTTGTTGAGATTTAACTTCTCATTCTCATGCGGGTGCCAATATTGCTCCATTCCAGTGGTCTTGCGTAGACTTTGTGCCTTACTCTTCAATAAGACCGGATGGTATGTCTCTGGCAAACAAACGAGCGTAATTGTAAAAATAAAAAATGATATAATGGCTTCCATGTACTCTGTCCCTAAAGTAAAGTTAGCCCCTTCAAATTGATTTACCATATGGTCAGCTTACATCGCCACCCAAGGTGCGGATTTATAGTCAACGCAGCGCCGATTATTGGAGAAAGGATCGGTCCTCCTATAACGCATGTCACAAAGAAAGCTGTTGCTATTCCTCTTGTCCGAGGAGAAAAGAAGTCGGCCAAGGCTGCAGGACCGATGGTAACGGGCGCTGAACCAAAAATGCCAGCAAAGAAACGGGTGACAAAAATGCTTGCGGCATCCGTGCTCGTTGCTGTTCCAATACTGAAAAGGCAGTAGATGAAGACCGCAGGAAGCATTGACCATCTGCGGCCGTATACCTCGCTGATTGGGGCCCAAACCAGCGGGCCTAGTGAAAACCCTGTGAGAGTTAATTATTTGTTCATCAATGATGGCGTGAAGAATACCAACCTAGAAGAAACAAGGCAATCATCAGAACTTGAACCTCGATGCTAGAGTTCAGGTAACCTGCAACCGTTGGCACTGACGGTGCAATAATTGACGCCCCCCCAAGACCACAAAATGCCAACATACTCATTTGGAGAACAAGCCATATCTTGTAGATGGAGGGGAAGTTAATGGGGTTGTCAGGGTCGCCCCCATCGAACTCGACGAGGTAGGCATCTTTGTCACCGACACCTGGGCCTTGCGCTACCCCTTCCTTTTGCGCTGAGTAGCTCGGAAGTGGCTTATTCTTTTCTAAACCCGCGTCCTGCTGCTGTGTTAGAGGCAATTCTACTTTCGAATCAGGCTGGCTGCTGTCGCTCAATGAGTCGTCTGTGGACTCCATTGCCCTGGAGAAATTTTTCGGAAAGCAGCAAATGCTGGTCTTGTTTAAGAAAATGATTCAGCTTACTGCAAGTGGGGAGACTGTATTTTATATTCATCGTTATGATTACTAATTACTGATTACTGACGAGTGCCTATAGTTCGGTAGAGGCAGCTTGTTTACAGGAGAAGATCTCTGTGTGTGGGGCTCTCGGCACAGGGGACACTAAGTTATTTTCCGCGGCGCGGGTACCCTGTAATCTACAGAGCCTAACTACTACTAGTTTAGTGGCGGCCGCCGGACCTATTTGTCAACAATGCGACTCGAGACAACAGTCAGCATCGACATAACCGAATTGATTATATATATTGGTAGTGGCGGCCGCCATCCAATGCATCTATCTCGGCCTTCGGTGTTACAATTAAAACCCGAATTATCTTTAACAGATTCTAAGTAGCAGCGGCCGCCAACCCCTTTATTCCTTAGCTTTCCGGCATATCACGGCAAACGCTCTAAGGCCGGTATGCGGTAGTAGGGCGGCTCCACTCGAGGACCATAAACTCAAGGCGGGCACCAGCAGATTTTGCTATGGCTTCGCCCGACAAAGAGCGTGCAGCGCAGGTCTGTAGCACCTGCAAGGCACGGAAAAAGGGCTGTGACAAACGATTGCCCAATTGCGGGTACTGCACCAAGAGAGACCTCGTTTGCAAGTATGACACGACAGGCTCTGCCAAAAGAGATCTTTCAACCCCACTTTCCAGCATGACTGCGTGGTCCGGGGAGCAGTATGGGCCTTGGAGCAACAGCCCGAGCCCCATCCCGTTGCTGACGCAGTTGTGCTCGCTCTCTAGCAGTTCGGAATGCAATCTTAACAGAATTCTAGACTTCCAGGTCAACTTCGTCTTACTCTCTGTAAGCACGACTGTGCATGAAGTATGCGAGCGATATTTTGATGGTGTTCACAAATGGCTCCCCGTCCTGTCGGACACTCTTCTCCAAGAGGCGATCGCTAGAGCCCAATTCGCTCCATCGCCACCAGCAGACTTCTCGCTTCTCATTCTTACCATGTGCCTCATTTCAATCCCCGAGCCAGCTGCTTCGCTAGGGCACACACCGGGAAACCAGGTCACCACAGAAGCACTCTATATGACTGTGAAGATGCTATTCGGGCAAGTGCA
>JPKD01000149.1:0-49305 GCA_000750935.1 Pseudogymnoascus sp. VKM F-4519 (FW-2642)
CCTCTAGATCCGTAAGCTTCCTTGAATTAGAAGATATATCGCGTCGTGATTGTCGTCTGACGCGTTGGTAGTACAAAGTCGTTATAGGTGTTTCATAGATCTCTGCAGCGCCTCGTATAGAGAGTTTAGGGTCTTTTTTAAAAGCTTCAATAGCAAGAATAATGCGGCTTTCAACTGAAGAAGATTCCGTAATAATTGGTTGAGAAAAGTGATGTTTAAGTTCGATGGTCACATTTTGGGAAATCGTGTTCCGCTCGCTATGATGTTCCATCTTTTTTAAAAGCTTTAATAGCAAGGATAATGCGTCTTTCAACTAAAGAAGATTCCATAATAATTGGTTGAGAAAAGTGATGTTTAAGTTCGATGGTCACATTTTGGGAAATCGTGTTCCGCTCGCTATGATGTTCCGCTCGCTATGCAAGTACGTTAGTACTACTACATTTAACCTTATATGTTAGAAATAGAAAGTATATATAGTATATAGCTATAAAGTAGTTGTCTATAAGGTTACTAATAAAAGGTTAAAATATTTTAATTTAATCTTCTATAAATGCCTTTTGCCTAAATCTAACAGCATAGTTAGGTTATAGATAAGTCTAGGTAATAGGTATAGAATTATTCTACCCTTTATTAACACTTTTAACTAAACTCCTAAGGTGTTTTAATCTAAACGTTATAAGAGTTTCTATAGAAGGGACAATTAGTTAAGTAATATCTTAAACAACTCTAGCCTTGTTTCTATTTTGTATACTTTTACAAGCTTCCTTAAATAGGTTATTATAAAACAAGGACTCTTAAGGCACTATCTACTCTTTCTTAAGTAGGGTTTAATAGAGGCTTTTGCTTACATCTATGCTACCTAGTTCTAATTTGCCTATAAAGCTTCCTCTACTAGCAAGAATAGTCTAATAACGCCTATCCTAATAGGGAGCGCTTTTAACTTCTCGCAGCTTTTAATCGCTAGGCGTAGCAGAGCTAGTCGTGATAGAGCCGGCCTCTAATTACCTCCTATGAAGAGAGGATGATGATTTCTTCCTAGCAAGTAGATGGTTCATCTCTAGCACCTAATACTTCTCGTACTAGCTGTCTTCTTCAAGATCTTCCCTTGTCTAATCGTCTTGTTGAAACTGTTCCTTTAGCTACCGCCGTTCTTTCGTCTAGAACTTAATGAGATTTATCTTCTTCCCGTCAACTCCGTTCGCTGTAGTCTCGCTAGATATATCCTCAATAGCAAGTTGCTAGGGTGACGTTTACGTTCGTTTTAGGGACGGCTTAATAGATTTATTCCTAATAACCGAGCTTATAACAGATGTTCGCAGTCGTTTTCGAACAGAATTAGGTAGTGGACTTTCGGATTCTTGCGGTTGTCTTCGTTTTCGATTCTCAGCTTTTAGAGGTTCCGAAGGGTTCTGTAGGGACCCTGAGTTAGCTGTGCAGGAGTCGTAGGAGAAAAGGACATACCTCTTTCACTCTTGAAAATAGAGCTTGATGCGTATTTGTGTCCCCAGGTATGGTTCGTTCCTGACAGCGTTCTAGATTTTTTAGGCGCGCACTCTTACGATGTGGTCGTCCTTTCTCGATACCTTGAGGTCTCTTTCCTATCAATGATCAGTTGGAGTACGTTACAACGACGAAAGATGACTTGCTATGGTCTTTTGGCGCCGAGGGTTGCTGCCCAACCCTTTGGACGTTTGGCTTTGCTTCACGAGGGGCCATATCGACTGGAAGGACGAGGGTCAAGACGTGAACTTATATTACAGCGGGGTTTCAAACGGCCCCAGAGGGGAAGGGCGCTTAGTCCCCGCAAACATAGTTTCGATGAGATTTCTTTCCGCCCCCATACTCCGTACTCCAAAGATGGGGGTGGTACACTTAGTTATCAAAACAAGCACTAACTTATCTCCTACATGCTCCACATTTTGTGGAGATAGCTGCTCTGTGGGGAGTTGACTAGCAATACCTAACTGATTCACTGACGCCTCGGCTTGTTGCCGGCGGGCTTGGGGCCGTACCGCACCACACGACTACGGATCCTTCGATTGGTGTAGGATTGGAGGTCGGAAATTTCCGACCTAACATCTCAGTAGTTCCAGGTCTCGCGCGGAAATATGGGCCAGTCTTCTTTGGGATTGGCGCAACCCTAGCACGCGCCTAGCCCGGACTGAATCCACTCACATTACTTAGGCCCCAACCTTCATACAGTACAGTATTGGCGTCAAGACATGGCAAGGCATGGCGGCAAATGACTCACGGAACCGTTCCATATGCACAAGTCGCGACTTGAACGTTGTCTCCCTTCCGGAGATCGCACTTACGGGTGTACGCACCAAGCCATCGAATCGACATCACCCTTCGAGCAATGCGACGGAAATATCGGAACCTTGCAATGCAACGCCTGACTACGGCCAAGCTGCCATCGCTGTTTCTTCCGCTTCTCAAGCAAGAGCTGAAGTTAGCCAATCGGGCATAAAGCTTAGAGGATAGGATAAATGCAGTCGGAGA
Organism: Pseudogymnoascus sp. VKM F-4519 (FW-2642); assembly: GCA_000750935.1. NCBI lineage: Eukaryota > Fungi > Ascomycota > Leotiomycetes > Thelebolales > Thelebolaceae > Pseudogymnoascus > Pseudogymnoascus sp. VKM F-4519 (FW-2642). The sequence goes on from JPKD01000149.1 coordinate 2,503, forward strand.
ATTTAACATCCAATTCCCCAACTTCCCTGACCCTGAACCACGCGCCAGAAAACAAGAGAGAATCAACGAGCCTAAGCATCTAATTGAAGCTATCACCCAAATACCAAACTATTTCGAAATGGCACCAAACCGCCGTGACGTTGAGTTTAAGACGTTGGATGGGTTGACACTGAGAGCGTGGCTCTATCCAGCTAATCTAAGCAGCCCTTGCATCATCATGTCTAACGGTGTAAGTCATGTCCCAAAAGCAGTATGCGTCCATGGGTGCAGAGTTAACGCAGTTTACCCGCAGTTTTCTGGCATCAAACATCATCATCTTGCCAGCTTCGCCGAACGCTTCCAAGAAGAAGGTTGGACAACGCTCGTATATGATAATCGTAATTGGGGAGAGAGTGATGGACTCCCACGAAACGAGATTGATCCTGCGCAGCAAGTGAAAGATTACTTTGATGCCTTCGACAGCGCAGTCTCCCACCCGGAGGTTGATCCAAAGAGGGTAGTTTACTGGGGTAGCAGTCTCTCGGGCGGCAATGTCATCTGTGCGGCAGCAATAGACAGGCGCATTAAAGCTGTTGTTGCTCAAATTCCATTTGTATCAGGAGAGCTTCAAAGCGCACCTATGGCGGGAATGGTGCCGGCATTGTTTGCTAATCGAACAAATGTACGAGCCGGAAATCCTTCGGCGATGATACCCGTTATCCCAGACAGCCTTGAGCAGGCAGAAACCGGTCATTCTCCTGCAGTCTTAAACACGCCGGATGCTTTCAACTTTATAAATGGACTTTCCGAGCGTGGAGGAAACTGGGAAAACAAAGTAACTTTGCAGACAATGTTCAACATTTTGAGCTTTGAACCGAGGGCTTTCATTAACAGGATCGCTCCAACACCCTTCCTTATGGTTGTCTCGGAGAATGATACAACCGTTCCGACAGCATATCAACTGGCCGCATATCAGCAAGCTCTAGAGCCTAAGCAGCTGCATGTTATAAGAAATACCGGGCATTTTGGCGTTTACACGGGCCTACCTTTTGAAGAGAACATCAAGGTTCAGATCGACTTTTTGAGAAAGAATCTGCAATAAATGCTAGATTGTAGACAATATTCAACAATGAATTCATTATACACTTGGTGTTATGGCAATGTGCATGATGGATGTAGGCGTGGAGAGTGAATAACGAGGCAAATGTGAAAACCACTATCACATTTCTCATAAAACAGTCAGAGCACCTTCACGGAAACTTGAGCTTTTGGGAATGAATGGCATCCATTGAAACTCAGGTCGACGCTTTGAAGAGCGCAGCTTAGCAGGGATCGAAGAATGGCGGAACTATCAAAATGCCGGCAGTGATCACGGAATAATGGAACACTCAAAATGCGCACATTAAGGTGGCGGACTACCACCTAGACGCTCGGAACATCGGAACATCGGAACAAATGCCCTGCTGAACTTCACCTTTCAGGGAAGCTTCACTTCACGCTACGGATTGTGGGGTAGTTAAATTGTGGATCTTCCTCTGACTTATGGAATTGCGACGTGAAATCCCGGAGTTTCCTAGCATACATAAAGTGTTTGCAACGGGACTTCTTGACATCCGGTTAAATTTCGTGCATACAAGTCGTAAGAATGCCCAAATCACTTCTGCCATACGAAGGTCTCACCGTCGAAGCACTATTTGCTCCGATAAGACTTACCCTGCTTCAGCCGTTATTCATCGGACCTCTTTTGCTCGGCCTTTATCGTTTTCCGTCATTCGTAACGAAGTTACTCCCGCCAAATGTTCACGAAGTCGTCCGCTCAACTTATCTACTCAAGGGCCTGGGCATTCTTTTTGGAATTGGCTTGCTGCGAAAGGTAAACAACAGACTTTCTCAGCTGGTGCTTAATAATTTCACAAAAGATAAAACATGGGATTGGACAAAAGAGATTGTGGTGGTGACAGGAGGTAGTGGGGGCATTGGCGGCCTCATCGTGCGAATGTTTGCAGAGAATAATATCAAAGTTATCATCTTGGATGTTTCAGCTCCAACATCAACAACAAAACGTTTGAGCCCTTTATCTTCTCGCTGTGATAACAGCTAATCCGTATTTTGTAGTGTCAAATGTATATTTTTATCAAGTCGATATTACTTCGTCGGAAAAGATTCGCGACGTGGCCGAGAAAATTCGCAAAGATCACGGAGACCCCACAGTTTTGATCAACAACGCGGGAGTTGGAATCAACAAAACAATTCTCGATGAAACGGAAGCTGAAATGCGCCTGGTTTTCGAGGTCAACACTATCGCTCATTTCCTTCTCGTCAAAGAGCTAATCCCAGCAATGATCAAGAGAAATCATGGGCATATTGTCACTGTTGCTAGCATGGCTAGTTTTATGATTCACGCGCAAAACGTTGATTACGCTTGCTCAAAAGCGAGCGCTCTTGCGTTCCATGAAGGATTGAGTCAAGAGTTGAAAAGCAGATATAATGCCAAAAAAGTCCGCACAACGTAAGTCTCACTAATCATCAACCCTTAGTCTGAGATGTAATCTGCGCTTTCTACTTCAGAACGCTAATATATTACACGTACAGAATCGTCCACCCGACCTGGGTTCAAACTCCGCTAATTTCGACATTGATGCAAAAATCAAGCTTTAATGAGTTTGTCCTTGAGCCAGAGACGGTAGCAGAGGCTATTGTGAAGCAAGTATTGTCGGGATACGGAGCCCAGCTCATCTTAACTGGTCGCTATACTCCATTCACACTCTTACGAGGAGCGCCCTCGTGGCTACAGGAAGGAATGAGGAACAGTGTTCAGGATGTTCTGAGGATTTGAATACAGCCAAAATTGGCCGTCGCAGGGATTCCGCGATTCTTGTGTAATGTATGAGTTTTCAACTTGGTGCTCAATTGGTTGTATCGTGTGCAGGCTGTGCGGTAAAAACGATGAAAGTAGTCCATATTCCGGAATCCAAGAGCTAAGATCCAAGTCTCTGCCGTCTCTTTCTTGTGACCCATCCCATGGCTCTATTGTACTTGACTCATCAGTGTCTGTTGGCTGAGAGTGGCCATCAGGATCAATATCCAAAAACTCGAACCCCAGTTTTGTCATTGCATTGTTAAGAGCCTGGATCCTCTCACAAAGTCGTTCTGATGTGGAGTGAGCCTTGAGAATCTGGATACCCGTGAAGAACATCTGAGATGCGCTGCTGAACTGCAGTGGTGAGTGTCTGACCGCTAGATACACAACTGCCAGAGCCGAAAGTACAAAGAAATTGTAGTGTGCTGCTTGAAACTCGTATATCGACGTTGTTCTTTTAAGACGGCTGAAAACTTGCAAAGTATCAATGGCATAAAACACCGCACTGTGGGCAGAGTTTGGGTTTCGAGCTATATTCTCAGGAGAGAAGAGATTACATTTGTAGAGTGCAATCTTCAACTGGTTGCGACACACAGCAATGAATACCTCCTGAAGTCGAATCTTTTGAGACGTCCTAGAGGGCCCTAGAGGTCGTGTCTCCCATCTCGAGAACTCTGTTGAGGTATCTAGAGCCCATTGATTAATCTCGAAGTCTAGAGATGTGCAAGCTGATTGATCTATAAAGCTGGAGTTGCTTCCAAATTTCGGAAGACCTGTGACAATTCTCGTTGCAAGACGAATATGCTTGATTAAGGGTGAAAGATACGGGTCAGACTGATCCTTGCAAACCGTCAGCTCTGTTAAAATCAAAACAGAAACAATAACTTACAGGCGTCGGTGGTTTACAATCTATATCTGAATCATGAAGCGTGAAGGGTAAATTTATCATAAAGCTGTAACGTCGATCCAATATGTATATGCACCAAAACAACTTTGGAGCCCATGAAACCTTTGTGCTCGTGGACTTGTGCAGTCCAAGTTCCATACACATTTTTGCCGCAGTACCGATCGTTCGCCACGCAAGAGTGGTGTCATCACATTGGTGATGGTAAATGCTCTTCTAAAAGTGAGCCAAATGATCTACGCCTCAAGTGGATATCTAACAAAACTTACTAACAAGGTTGTAACTGCTATATCCTTTAGGTCAAACTCCGAGCCCCTCATCTTGATAGAGAGCTTTTCGCGGACGATATTTGTCATCTCATGGCTCACCTCACATTCTCTATTTAGTTTTGAAGTTAGTGCGCAAGCAAGTAGTAACATGAGAAGGTCCAAGTTTCGGCCATCAAATGTATCCCCCCATTCTTCAGTCTGCATATTCATGCTGGAATCTGACGTTGTGGTTGAGGAATCAAGGAGAACATCAGCAAGACTCGTCAAGCAATCTAATTGAATAAAGGAATAAATGCTTTCCACCTCATACCGGAAGTAGTCTAGCAATTCAAATGTTTGGATCTTTGAAAGCGGTAGAAGCGCAATTTGAGCCTGTGATTGGGTTGTTTGGTGAATATCGTTGGTTATAGACTCTGAATTTTGGGGAGATGCGATGTTGCATGAAGAAGTGAGCTGGAGCTGTGCTATCCTGACCCCATCACCTCCAGAAACTGCTTTTGCCGGACTATCTGGTCTTGTTGCCTTGATTTGTGGATGAAATTGTGACCCCGTTTTGCACGTTTCAATCTGCTGCGCAATTTGCCGGGTCAGATCTTGCAGCCCTGCAGAGGCCACTGGATGACCGGATACTTTCACATGTTCCAAGGCCTCGTCCAGAGACGCTTGTAATTGCGAAAGTCTACTTTCCAGGCTTCTAGGATTATGATCAGTCTCGGTCTCTTCGTATATCGCATCAGCCACTTACCTAAATGAATACGGTGTGTTTGGTTCTTTTAAGGAGGAGAGATAACTGTAAGTACACTGGTAACCTTGCCTCAAACATTGCCGACAGCTAGGCTCGCCGCTGCATTTAACCTTGCGTCGCTTGCATTGATCGCTATCACGATGATTAGCAGGATCTTGGAGGAGGTAGAAGTGAACGATTCATACCATGCATTACGGGTGTAGCGCTGGCGCTTCGATGGCGGCCGCCTCACTCGTGGCGAGGGCGTGCATCCGCCCCTGTTCATGTCTACAGTCACTTTCACCTCAAAGGGCAGTTTTGAAATGCCTGTTAGCTTTTCTGGCCTTAGTTACTGTGGTAGAGAAAGATGCAAAGAGCCAGGAATGTCGTCGTCGTTGCACCGCCTTACAAATCACGCGTCGCCTCTATTTGTGGGGAAGTTTGTGGGGAAATGATGGGGTGCGGGATAGATCAAGCCGGCTTTTCGACATCGTCCAAACTCAGAGCTTGCAATCTCACGAACATGGTTCCAAGTTCTGCGGCATATTTCCGCCTCTACGGCGAATTTCCACCCCTTTCCGGAATTTCCGACGATGATTCATGTCAATGAGAACGACGTCTATTTGAAAGACAATCTAGTTTATCATATATTAGCCTTTAATTCAATTGGGAATATTCGTTCCATTGCTCTCCAGGTCCTCTGCGACTTCTGAAAATGGCAAATTCAAAACCTACAGACTTCGACGTTGTGATAATTGGCGCAGGTATCTCAGGAATCAACGCTGCCAAGCGAGTCCAAACGGCTCTACCAGGGTGTATATACACCATTCTCGAATCCCGAGGGACTATAGGCGGCACTTGGGATTTATTTCAATATCCAGGCATTCGCTCCGATTCCGATCTTTACACCTTTGGCTTCCCATGGCGACCTTGGTTAGAGAAGAAGTCCATTGCCGACGGCGCATCGATTAAAAAATATATGGTTGAATCGGCGGTTGAATATGACATCGACAAGCACATTCAATTTCACCACAAGCTTGTTGGAGCCGACTGGTCGTCAACGAACCAGTCGTGGTCTTTAACAGTGGATGCTAATGGTGAGAAACGACATTTGAGAGGGCGATTCCTGATCTTTGGGGCTGGATATTACGATTATGAGGTGCCATTAGAAGCAAACATTCCCGGGATTGATAACTTTAAAGGCACAAAGATTCACCCTCAGTTCTGGCCGGAAGATCTCGATTGGTCTGGCAAAAAGATTGTTATCATCGGTAGTGGTGCCACAGCAGTGACCCTTCTCCCAAACCTCGCAGATAAAGCGCTCAAAGTCACAATTTTGCAACGAAGTCCAACCTACGTTATAACACGGCCGTCTGTCGATCCTTGGGAATGGTTTCTTCGCAGCTTCTTCCCAGCATTCATAGCCAACCGCGCCGTTCGTATAAAAAACCTCTTGGAACTATTCCTCATGTTTCATTTCTGTCGCGCCTTCCCTTCAATGGCGACGGCGTTGATTAAAGACGCCACTGAGAAAGAACTTCCGAACTCTATTCCGCATGACCCGAATTTTAAACCTTCATACAATCCATGGGAACAACGTCTCTGTATCTGTCCTGATGGCGATTTTTATGAGGCTCTGAGGAAAGGAAATGGAGATATTGTGACTGATACCATCAGGACCGTCACGGAGACTGGCATTCTCACGGCTGGCGGAAAGACTTTGGATGCCGATATCATCGTCACTGCCACCGGCCTGAAAATGACTTTCGCAGGCGGATCAATGGTCTCTATTAATGGCATTCCCGTCAAATTTTCAGACAAGTATATGTGGAAAGGCAGTTTAGTCCAAGATCTCCCAAACGCAGCATTCGTCATGGGCTACACCAACGCTTCCTGGACACTGGGAGCCGATGCAACGGCTCAGCTGGTGTGTAGAATCATGCGATACATGAAGTCGAAGGGTATAGCAACTGTGACACCGAGAGTGCAGGATGACAGTGAGATTCACTCTGAAAGCATAATGAATTTGAAGAGTACATATATTCGAGAGGGATTAAATGTATTGCCGAAGGGGGGAGATGTGGGACCATGGAAACGGAGGAGCAACTACTTTATGGACCTTTGGAATGCCAAGTTTGGTGGGTTCTCTGGATTAGAGTTTAAGAATTCGTCAGATCCGTTACGCATCGATTAGTACCATAGACAGTGATAATATTGACAACGCGATGCGTATATAACAGTCTTGACGATGTAAGCTGAAATCTTTGATTTTGAGTTCTTACATGCAAGGCAGGATAAAGTGGTATGTCACACATAGTCACGCTTTTACAGATGTACAGCGTGTAAGTGTTGGAAAAGAGCACGTGCATTTATAGGACTTAGTGCTTAGGTGTGAGTGAATCACCCATATGCCATATGGTTAGTGATTCACTATTAGCTAGCACTATAGCCTCTAGACAGATAACAAAGCTCAGACTGCCATTAATCAATCTGCCGCTATTACGTGCACAGACTGCCGTCTACATCGGTCACAACTCAATCATCATTCATTTCAATAGTAAGTTTTAGTCTATAAGATTGAGGTATCTGCTTAAGAAATATGATGTACGTCTCACTAAAGCATCGTCCAGAAATACAAGACTCAGCCTACCAGGCTCACTTCTGATTTGTTTTTGCCAGCTGCACTCGGCCCGTCCTAACAAAACCTATGCCCTGTACCTCTGTAATTTCTTCTGCTGTAGTTTTAGAAATATCCCAGAAATATCTCGCTGCCAAGATGAGGTACCGGATTCTGTGATCCTTACTCACATTCGAGTTGGAATGGGGACACTGGTGTGCAAAAGGCGATAGCGGGGATCCCAGACTTCCAACGCCAAGGCTAAGATCGGAAAACGGAAGCGTTCCTTTTCAAGCCTAGTGTACGGAAGCGGAACGCTCCGTTTCCGATAGACAAGTGGCTTATTAAAAAATGCACATCGGGACACAAGCTAGGGACAGGAGCAACATGCCCATATTCCGGCGGTTAGATATATCCATCCGTTTGTCTGCAATGATTCCTCTTACATCTTTATGCAATCTGCAGCAAATACAACAAGTAGTATAAAGCTACCGAACGATTACTAGACAATTAGAAAGTTAATTTGTAGAACAATTAGCAGGCATGGCTGTTCAGGATGATAAAGTGAATAAGGCCGTCGTGTACGCAGAGCCTGGCTCAACAAAGACGAGGATTGAACAACTGAGCATCCCAGTACCCAGCAATGGGCAAATACTAGTGAAGCTGTAAGTGTCTAAAGATGTGGCAATTTCGAATTGGCAATGGCTAACTTCTCATAGTTCCCATTCTGGAGTCTGCCATTCAGATCTTGGTGTTTGCCTCCAATCCTGGGCTGTTCTACCGTTTCCAACACAAGCAGGTCTGTTTATTTGCCAACCCAAATAACGCAGCCTTGCTGATTGATGATGAGGCCAAATTGGTGGTCATGAAGGCGTCGGAACCGTACTTAGTCATGGTCCAGGCGTCACCGCGCCAGCGATTGGATCTAGAGTGGGCATAAAATGGCTTGCGGACGTATGCAACATATGTGGTAAGTTTTTTTTCTTTTCTTCAAAGCACTACTGGCTGGTACTCCATAGAAACGGATTATATTTGCTGACGTTACTTGCTCACAGCTTCATGTCTCGAGAACGACGACAATACATGTGAAAAGCAAAAGATTTCAGGCTACTACACCCCTGGTACCTTCCAACAGTACGTCACCACTTCAGCAACCTACGCAACCCCTATCCCGGATGGAATAGACTCTGCAGCAGCAGCTCCCATTCTCTGCGCAGGCCTCACAGTTTATTCCGGGCTAAAGAAATCCGGCGCCAAGCCTGGTGACTGGGTTGTCATTAGTGGTGCCGGTGGAGGACTTGGCCATCTGGCAGTGCAATATGCGTCCCGTGCCATGGGTTTCCGCGTCATTGCCATTGACGGAAGCAGCAAAGAAGCCTTGTGCAAGGAGTGCGGCGCAGAAGAATTTCTTGATTTCATGCAGCACACTGACGAAGAGCTCGAGGCTATGGTCAAGAAGATTGCAAATAACGGCCGCGGAGCGAATGCGGTACTGGTTGTCAGTGCAGCGAACAAGAGTTATGAGCAAGGCTTGAAGTTCTTGAAGCCTCAAGGCACGCTGGTCTGCATTGGGATGCCAGAGGGAACGCCCGTACCGATTCAGTCTGCGCATCCAGCGAAGATCACAGTACAACAATTTAGGATCATAGGTAGGAAGGCCCCGTGCTTTTTCCGAAAGATCATGTGCTTACTTGTAATTTGTATAGGTTCTGCGGTTGGAACCAGACTCGAGGCATTAGAAGCTCTTGAACTTGCTGCGCGTGGTTTGGTAAAATGCCATTATATGATCAAGAAGATGGAGGATTTGACAGAGGTATGTTTTAGCTTATTTTCTTTGCAGACATTGCAACAGTAACTTTGAAATGTAAGCCGTACTGATAGTTATGTAGATCTTTGATGAAATGACGGCTGCGAAGTTGCAGGGCCGGGTAGTGCTTGAATTAACTTAATGAAATGGTTACGGTAGCTTTTTACAATTTCATGTAGATACTTTTGTTTTATCAAATCTGAAACGTTGAAGACGCAGCGGCGTGGTAGAATGTAAGGGTTGTGATATAACCAAGGAGAGTCCTCGTAATGCTTTCAACTTTGCTGTCCTGCGTTATGCTCCATAGCGCTTTTGTAGTCTTCTTGAAGCGAGAGTCACCTGCCACTGGTAAGGTTTTGGCAAGCAGACCATCGAGCGCTTCAATTTGAATCTTGCAACCTTGAACTTCTTCGGGCTCATTCCTTGGTCCCGCTCCTGCCTGTTCCTCGTACGCACTTCCTGACACCGTGAAATAGCCAACTGGTCGGCGCTCTCATCGGCAAGACATCGCTTGTGGCGCTGGTTAGATGCTTCATCCGCCATAGCAAGTGTCGAGGCCGTTCGAACGGCAGCTGTGTCTGAACTGTAGAGTAGTGGCAGCTCTGCAACGAGTAGAATTTGAGAAGCCAAAACGTTCTGAAGTGGGTAGACTGGGCTGAGAGCAATGGACTCTCAAGGCATATTATACGGCTCAGAATAGGACTGGAAAATGAATACCAGCTGCTGAAAACCATAAGGAAAGCCCTGGCAAAGGTTGAAGGCTTGAAGGCACTTTATTCACCAAAAAAGGCCGGCATATCTGATACCCCAGCAGTTGAGTCTCTTGCCGCTCAGCGTACATCAGAATATCCAATTGATTTTCAAGTAGTTGGGATAGAATTTAGCGTGAAGGAAGGGGGTGTTCATGCTACCTAGAAGTAAATCCTATATAGTTTATTGGATTGCTCGCACTAGCAATTGAAATGGACTGGTACCGTACCAGGCTTGCTTTTGTATGTCTAATGTAAGAGGCCAATACCATGTGAGCCTAAGAGAGCAGGAATAACTGACTCTGGTTTATATATATTCGTAAACTATCCTGAATTAAGTGTACCATTATTGTTAGCCTTAACATATAGGCATGTTTACTTGTCTTGTGGAGATCATATGGAGAGCTATGCCGGAATCCTTCAGCTGTTGAGGGTAAGCAGGTCCCCCAATCGAATACAAATAGTACGGAGGCCCGTGGAATAGTGTAGTAATTCAATCGTTTAATATTATATTCTACTGTGTTTACTACGAGGCTTCTCTGTTCCATCTGCCAAGAGATCGATTATGGAGACTGGCGATTTCCATACGATTTTGGTAGTATATCCCCGTATTCCGCAATTGCCCCCAACGTTAATTGCAAAGATAAGTCTGGAGATGGAAGCAACATTACTCGACGTAGCACCTAATGCAATTGCCGACAAGGGTAGATGATGCAGTACATTCCGACGTGATCTCCACACTTCAACTCATCTGGAAAATAATTATTTGAAAGTATGTAGTAAGAAACATGTGTCTGCCGCCCATTCCTGCACAAGCAGTGCCACTCAGGCTTCTCCAAACATCAATTTCCAATCTACTCATCATCGTTGATATCAATGACCGTCTGCTTCCATTTGCGAGCCGGGACATGACGCTGGAACAGAATGTCGATCTCACGGTAGGACCTGTGCTTCATCTCTGGAATCCAGAACCAAGCCATGGCAGTGCAAAAAAAGGCGGTGCCAGCCCAAATGTAGCCGCTCTTGCCGCCCAGGTTCCACTTATCATCGTTGAGCATGTAGCTAGCAAGGAAGATGCAAGGAATATTGACCATGTAGTAGGCACCTCGTCCGATACCGGTTGTCAGTGGCCTAAGACGAATGGAAGATGTCTCGCCGATGATGACCCATGAGGCAGGGGCGGGTCCTAAGCAGAACAAGACGGAGACAATCAAGCCAAGTGATGCTTGCGCATTGCTAGCCGCCGTACTACGGCCAACTGAAGCAGCAATACCCAGCGCCAACAAAAATACGCAGTTGATGAGTTGACCATAGACATAGATTGTGCGTCGGCCGAGGTATGTGGTGAGGACCCAAGAGAGCATGACCATGATCCACTGGAGGGCAGAAGTGATGAGACCAAGTCCAAATGCGGTGTTGTCTGCCATGCCGGCCTCTGAGCTGGTGTTAGTCACGTATATGAGGTTGCAGGAAACGGTTGAACTCACGCTTGAAAAAATAAACCGCTTGGTTAGCGATCAGATTGCCCGTCAGATTCTGGGATGCGTACACACCGCACACAATCAATGTGCGGTATAGATCGACACCTTTCCACAGCTCAAGGAGACTGGGCTGCGTATCGTTCTTCTCAAGCTCGATCGTACGACGCATCATTGCGACTGCGTCAGCGGGATCTTCGGTTGCACTCGCGCGTCCAAGGCGTTTGACAGAATTCTCTGCCTCAGCCAGACGACCCTTTCGAACGAGCCACCAGGGTGATTCAGGCGCAATGAAGAGTAGGATAGCAAGAGGAGTAGGAAACATCCACTGGAGTGCAATGGGAACTCTGGTATGACTGTTAGTAGAGTGTTGCTCGATGGCATCTATGGGAGCGGACGAACCTGTACGCTGAGGGGTCATCCCTGGATTGGTAGTGATAAGTGATACCACCGACAATAATAGCCCCAATAGCCCAGAACATCTGCAACATCTGCGTCGCAGGAGCTCTCAATCTCATTGGCACAATTTCGGAACAGTAAGCGGGTGCATTGGCGATAAAAATGCCCCAAGGAATGCCTTCCAGGATTTGGGCCGCGAAAAACATCCCCTGGCTGTTGCCGAAATAGAAGATGAAGATGAAAGCGTTTAAGAACATGAGACCGCCAATGGTTGTCCATCGATATCCAATCCGACTAGTAATGGGACCAGCCATGAAGACACCCATGAAGGCACCAACTGGTCCACTACACTGGAATGCTGACTGCCATGAAGCTTCGATAATAAACTTCTTCTTATTAGGGCTGTATACACCGAAATCATCGGCGAATCTTTGGGTGGCTATGAACTGTCCCATCAAGAAAACACAGTATGACTCCATGATCTGTCGCAGCGTTAGAGAAATGATCTGCATCTCATGGGTAAAACACCTTACAATGGTGCATGACATAACGAATGCCCACCAACTGGCAGCAGGATAGGCCTTGACAGCCTCGAGCACAGTCATCTTAAATTCAATCTTCTCGGCATCGATGGCGCCCGTTCTGTTGTAGTCGACGTTGACCTTCTCATCGACATTGTAGACAGGTCCGCCCGTGGAGGCGGGCAGCGCCTCAACCTCCGACACTGAGGTCGGCTTCTCTGTGGTGACGTTATTCATGTTGACGATTTCTGAGACGAACGTGAAAACAAACGTGAAAACGAAAGAGAGGCAGGCACGACTGGGTTTTTATATCTTTATCCCTGCGACAACAGGCTTATGATGGTAATCCCGATCTTAGCTCAATTGAGTGAAGTTTGCTCCGCACCTTGACCTCCACAACCCGTCCAATGGTATTAGCGTGATACGTGGATAATTGTCAGACTTAGTACCCCACCGGAGGCGGGGTAACGAAGCAATCGTCCCCTTTCGCTCAACGAAGGAAGCGTAGAAGTAATATAGGGCCGACAAGGACCGACCTAGGGATGGCGCTAGACAGGGGCCTAGCTCAGGTGCCGATTGATTTAATCAGGCCTCGGTAGGTAAAACTTGAGGCGGAACATAACGACAGCGAGATAATCTTCATCTAGAACCTATATCTATGCCGATTTCCGAACCTCTTCCTCAATTCCCTCAATTCCCTCAATTCCCAGAGCTTTGGCGTAGTCTTCGGCGTGAACCTGACATCTCAACGTTGTGTTGGATCTTCCCCGCACGCAATATTAGGGCGGGCGTGACACTGCCAGGGTTGGCCCCATCGGAAGTCTGGGGTTCATCCGCTAGCGGGGTTTTAGCTTACGCCTATCCCGGTATTATCATGGCACTTCGGTCATAGCTGACGCGAACAGCTTACCTTCTTTAAACGGATAAATGGATGTTGGCATTAGCCTAAGCTTTGATTGGCCCTCTCTCCTTGCGGAAATTTGTAGCACCGTAGTTGGGTATTAAACACGAGGTAAGAGTGGACGATTCGCTCATTGTGGGGATAGAGAATGGAAATTCCAGTATGCTCTTGTCGTCAATCACGTGTCAGCACGTTTTGCGGCGCATGGAAGGCTTGGGTGGGAATTACGATACAATGGGCATCTAGTTCCGGTGGTCATCGTAGGAATCCGGTGGGCGTCGTAGGAATCCATGCGAGGAAGAAATCAGTGCGTTGAAGAAATGGAGTCAGTGGCGGAACAAGCTATAACGGCACGGCACCTATACACTGTATCGAGATCAGATGTACTTTTACATACAAGTTACGTGGTAAAATACAACGCCTCATTGCGGATGTCCATGCGCGTGGCTTCACTACCAAAAGCCACCAGTGAGGCTACTTCAGCGCTGCCAAGTTGTGACTTTCTCGCTACTCGGAGTGATTTTCCCCGGCTGACCACACCACACTGTGACCGTTGCAATATTTTAGAGATGCTAAGCTTTCTCCTAATGCCACGCTTACACAGTATGAGAGATAATCACCGATTCTATTGCGTTATGTTTTCTTTGTCTTAGTTAGTTATCATCACAGGCAGATCGCGTGTACTAGTCACAGTATTCGGTGCTGACAGGATACTACATATACTACTACTAAGTAGAACGTGGCTGCTATGACCCTTTTTGCCAAGATATCCATTATAGTTTGCCCTGTTAGATTAAGCTTCACAAAAAGAGGAACTATTGATTTTCACATGTCTATAACCTTATAGATACGAAGCTCAAATTGCAGTAAACGGGTGTCATTCTGTATAGGAAAAGCACAGACCTGTACGGAAACTTATGCCGCCGTACTGTGTGAAGCTCTCATGCAGCTGCCATAGCTCCCAACGTAATTGCTATCCCATCCGCCGCGGACCGAAATTTGTGTTATTTATAGCAACAGATACTGTAGCAGGCCGGTCCGTAATTAAATATACCACTATTTATGATGTATGATTGGATTATTGTCGAGCATGGAATTTCACTAATTGATGTACGTTCAGCTTAAATACACGACGTAAAGAAAATGTCTTTAATATATAATAAAATATTTCTTAAATGATATCACTGGGTAATTTGACTACTGGTAATAAATTCTTTCAGTATTTTTATATGTGTTTTATGTAATACAGTCTTATCATAAGACCATAGTATATATTTACGTCTACGTGCATATAGCTGGTTGGTAATCTCGCGCCGTGACGGAGGAGCTTGTTGATGCGGAGGAAAAAGAGAAGATGGAGGAGAGGGGTTGGAGGGTCTCACATCATTGGATTCACAGTCACTTCGAAAAGCATCATGGAACACATGTATGAAATGATCTTCATTTTCTCAAAGCCATAAAGTCATTGCGTTTCTCATCGCATCCACATCCCGAATCCCAGTCTAACCGCTTCACATTCACATCAGAAAGTGGAAGTCAAGTCTCGACGGTCCCAATCTACTGAAGCGCAGCCTTGTCCGCCGCAACCTTGATGACAGAAGGACGATTCTGGATTCTCTCATTCCAAGCCGCAAAGAGCGGGAAGTCCTTCTTGACATCAATGTCAGCCGCCAACCAGCCAATCAGCTGATTCCAAGTAGTCCAGGCCAGATCGGCGTAGGAGTAGCTGTTGCCAACGAGGTAGTCGGTCTTGGTCTTGCTGAGGTGGAGCTCGACGACGCCGAGGACACGGCGGATCTCGCCCTCGTAGCGGGCCTCGGCCGAGGGGAGCTTCTCGGAGTGGTAGTTGGAGAACCAGGCTTTCTGGCCGAAGTAGGGGCCTTGGCCGGAGGTCTGGAAGTGGAGCCACTGGTACTCGGAGTACTTCTCTTGGCCGCTGGCGTGGTGGAACTTGTTGGTGGTGTCGTAGGTCTCGGCGAGGTATTGGAGGATGGCACCGGACTGTGGGGAGAGTAAGTAAGAGGTGATATCGGGGAGGATTGGTTATTGAAGATGAGGGTGAGGTTGGGTGAGGGGGGTTGTGGTAGGTTAAACTCACCTCAGAGACAGTGATGCCAGTGTTTGGGTCCTGGATGGCTGGAACGCGGCCGTTGGGGTTGATATCGAGGTATGGCTCCTCCTTGAGCTCGGCGAAGGTTCGGAGCTC
Source organism: Pseudogymnoascus sp. VKM F-4519 (FW-2642) (assembly GCA_000750935.1). NCBI lineage: Eukaryota > Fungi > Ascomycota > Leotiomycetes > Thelebolales > Thelebolaceae > Pseudogymnoascus > Pseudogymnoascus sp. VKM F-4519 (FW-2642). The sequence goes on from JPKD01000149.1 coordinate 17,917, forward strand.
GTTGGTGTAAGGAATACCAAGCTCCTCAAGGAAGATGGCGACCTTCCATGGGTTTGGGCCCTGTGTTTCTGTTTAACTGTGTGTTTTTTTTTTTGGAGTGGATGGCAATGGGCAGTGACTTACGGCGGCGACAGTGTAGAGCTTGATTGGTTGAACCATTTTGAAGGTAGGATGGATGACTTTAAAGTGATTGAAATGGAGTTGTGTTGGTTGTTGATTGAAGTTTAGAAACTGATGTGGAAGAAGAAGGTTGTAAAAGGACTGAGTGTGAATGTGTGTTGTGAGAGTGAAGTTGTAAGAAAGAAGAGAGCCCAACCGTGGAAATTGGAGGATACTTTATACCTTTCCCTCAGGAGCAAACATCAATCACACAGCATATTCAGAAGAGCATCGACGACGAGAATGGCAGGAACGACAATATCCAAAACGGCAGTAACAATCGACGTCGTCGCCCAAGATTTCTAATCACAACCTCTCGCCTACCCAGTCGGTCGGTATTTCGCATTTACTAAGCAACCCAACCAGCCTCGCGTCGTCATCGTCATTGACGTCTATTCTCTTTTTTCTTTGAGCTTCTCCTTCCCGTGTTTCTTTGATAGCTAGTGGAATATGGTGGTCACATTTGAATTACTCACCACGCACACAAAAACGACAGATTGGTAAGAAATTGAAGTTGCACGTCCCCCCCGGCAAAAGCCACCTTCCCGCCCTATGAATTCCTTGTGAACCAACACGATCGCTCCTATCCATTAAAAATGCGTATAGTTGTGATAGGGGCAGCCGCTTAATTTGGTTAGTTCCCGATTCTCGTAAGCTGCATCCGATATGTGTTTTCGGCAAAGCCTTATTCTACTGCTGTATGCTGTAGTAAGCTGACAGCTGTCACCTGTCAGACGTAACCGTAACTGAAGCTAAGAAGTAGCGCGCGCCGATGATCATCCCTTGGATCGACGATTGGTAAACCGTTCTACTGCGCCGAGGAGGCCGCGTCGACTTTCCTGTTCGGGGATGGATGTGCCGAGATGGAGTATGCATGTCTCACGGGGCACAGCACGCAAAAATGTTATAAATCCTACAGCGCACAGTATACCTTGTACGTTATACAACTCGCATTTATGCCTTTACATCTGTATGGTTCCGTCCATGACGAATTATACAGCTATGTGATGCATTTTCACAGTTTCTTGGCGCGGATCCTTTCACTCTGTGCATGGGATACATTATAAACGGCATACCATTTTTAATACCAACATCCAACACGATGATATTTCTATATATTTCTAAGCAACCTTTCGATTGGTTACAGGATCTTCATCCATGCATCTCTATTCCTTTGTTCTGTGGATACCTGTATGTATGTGCCTAACTATACATAAAAATATGAACGAAAGAATGAAATAACATTATTCATCAACGCCGAAACCCAAAGAAACCTCTCGGCCTTTCCCAATCCCCTCACCCATAGCTCTCTACCCACAGACATTTTCTAACAGCTCCTCTCTGGTAGTTCCTCTCGACAACCCAGACAGCTCTCCATCGACATTACCCCTCCATCTAAACAACCACCGGATCCTTCTTAATATCATCCGCAATCTTCTCCGCCAATGCATCTACACACACCCGCCATTAGTCAACCAACTCCAGCACATAGGAAAGAATGATACTCACAAATAGCGCTCACCGGATGCCCCGGCGGCAATAACGCAAACGAACTCGCATCCACCACCCTCAACCCCTTCACCCCAAACACCCTCGCCTTCCCATCCACCACCGCCATCTCGTCCTCCTTCTTCCCCATCTTACACGTACACGCCGCGTGCCACACCGTATTAAAGCTCGCTCTTACCTCCGCCAATAACTGCGCATTGGTCTCCACCCCCTTCGACGCGGGAGGGTACACCCTCTCCCCCAGCACAACCCCCTTCATCGCCTTCGTCGCAAACAGCTCCCTTAACCGCTTCTGTGCAGCTATGGCAACAGCAACGTCTGTAGGGTGCGTCAACCAGCGCGGGTCGATAAGAGGCGCGTCAGAAGTGTCATTGGAGCGGATGGAAACGGTACCGCGGGAAAGGGGCGCGACGAGAGCGGCAACTACGGTGGCGTAGTTAGAGCCGTCGGAGGGGCCGGTGGTGTAATCGACGTTATTTCCCATGTAGCCGCCGACGGTGAGGTATTCAAGTTCGGGCCAGTCAGCAGGGAAGGAAGCGAGGGCTTTGCGGTCGGAGGTGGCTAGGGCGGCGCGGCTGGTGGGTGGGAGCTTTTCCCATGCTGTGCGAGGTTAGATGAGGTGTGAGAAGTGGGACTAGGGGGCGTACCGAAGAAATCGCCACCGGAGTTGGTGAGGATACCAGATTGGTTTTCGAGAAGGTCTGTCACAGCTTTCTTCGCAAAGGCAGGCCTCGCCATTGCTGATCCTGTGATAACGTTGACCTTATAGCTGGGGCCAAAGAACACATGGTCCTGCCATAATCAGTATCTTGCACTTTGCTGATCTACACCACAGGGTCAAAACTCACCCACATATTTTGCCCCACGCCTGGCAAGTTCTTCACTACTGGAATATTGAATTTATCCAGCGTCGCTTTTGGCCCAACGCCCGATACCATCAGAAGCTGCGGACTTTGAAACGCACCCGCCGAAAGCACAACCTCATTCTTCGCACTGAGTGTATACACCTTGCCGCCAGTCTCGACACTCACGCCAGTAGCCCTCTTGCCGCTATCAAACACCACTTGTTTTGCCAGGGTATGAGCAAATACAATTAAATTATCCCTTCCCAGCGCTGGCGTCAGAAATGCCGTCTCAGAACTCTCTCGGGTCTGTGTGCTCTCATCGATCGTCTCGAGCACGTAGCTCGACCCGTTCAGCGTTCCACTTGCAAAGCCGTTTGTAGGGCGGATCCCCATCTCCGCAAAGCCTTTCTGCACATAGCTGCTGATCGCCATGGCATAGTTGGAGAAGGTTAGCGAGACTGGCCCCTTGTTCGTGCCGATCGTCATGAGATCCACGGCCGCTGTGGCATTGGCGGCGCGCTTGCCGGCAGGGGGTGGAGTGAAGTGAACGCTCTTCTGGAGGTAGGGCAGGAAAGAGCGCCACGAGTACGATTTGTCACCTACGAGTGTCGCCCAGAGGTCAAACGACTCGACTGTACCGCGCTGGTAGGCCATGTAGTTCCGAGCTGAACTGCCTCCGAGACACTTACCCCGCGCATAATGCACAGAGGCGTTGTTACCACCCTGTTTCAGGAGAACGTCAGCACGTAATTCCACTGAAGACGCCAGCTCAATACACCCTTGGAACCACCTGGTGCAAAAGGGGCAAAGGCTAGCAAGACAAACGGATAACCAAAAAGGGGAACCCACCGTCTGTGGCTCAGTCATGAACCCCCAATCAACCAACGGATTATAATTCGCGGCCGTCTTATCCGAGCCTATGCTCGCAAATAACGGAACCTGGCTCACGTTCCCGTTGTCCGTCTCATAGAAGCCGCCTGCCTCGACGACGGCGATAGTCCAGTTGGGGTTCTCACTCAGGCGGCTAGCGAGGGCGAGGCCGGCAGTGCCGCCGCCGATGATAACATAGTCGAATGTTTGGGGTCCCGGAACGCCGAAAGAGGAGCCGGAGAGGCGGGCTGGGGGTTTGGGGTTTCCGTAGTGTCGAGTAGAAACGGGAGTAGAGAAGACGGGCAGAAAGAGTGGGAGGAAGGAGAGGAGAGTGGTAGTGGTAGTCGGTTTCATTGTTGGTGAGTGGTACCGTCTCGCCTTTAGTGGGTATGGTTAAAGAAGTGGGTATGGTTAAAGAAGCGAATTAACCCAGACGAAAAAGGGGACAATAGGGATAAGAGAGTGAAGATGAAGTCAACGAAAGCACTTGCTTGATGGTCTCCTCCCCATGGCAGCGAAACGCGCTCTCTATGTACTCACTCTCCTCGTCCTACGCCCAATTCCTCTCGCATCACCCTCCCACGTTGTAAACGAAACAGTCCAACACGAGGCAAGGCAACCTTCCTTCCATCCAAGTCGAGGCGCAGTGGCTTCCATCCAATATTAGACGCCATTTCCATCCTCCGTCCCAGTAATCCTCCTCTTCCTACGCCTCCTACGGACCCCACCCTCCAGCCTCGCAAGCCACAGCCCCATATGATGAAACATGTAGATAATCAACATCTTCAGCGTGAGCTGGACAACCCTCGTCTGGCCCATCCCCGGACAAGCCAGGAACCAAGGGCCAAGCCACCGTGGTTCCCACGCGGCATTTCTCCGATCAGGCACGACGTGTCCCGAGATATCGTGGTGTCCGCATTAGAAGAAGCCCCCTGGACCTGGGCTACGGAATCATGCGTAACCTATAATCCCCGGGTCATCCCATCCCGTCTGATGCCATGTGCCCTTGCTGTCTTGCGCCTCGAACTAAAAAGGGAGTTTTTCTCGCTTCACATTTCCAAACAGGAACGAACCCCGTCTTTGTATCGTACAGCGGCTGAGAGACGGGGCGGAGACCGCCGTAGCGGTGTGACCCAACAACGAGGAGCGGTGCTTACAAACTGACTCCGGCCAGCCGTCTCTGTACGACCACCCCCACTACCACGCAGGAGTCTGTACGACTGTACAGAATTGGACCCCGTGGGCACACAAAATGAACGAAAGAAGGTTTCGAAACAAAATAGAAACACGGCACAACCCACGATATAATGACTCGAACCGTCAAGGCTGACACGTCGCACAAACCTGATACCAGCTGAAGGAAGTAGCGACCGACCTCGCGGCTGTTCCTTCCGCGCGCAAACGCAACTTCCCAGGATTGATAGACGCTACTGCATGCGCCTTAGTCCGCATTAGCGCGGTTGGGGATCAGGGGCGGAGGGTAGATACCAATTTTGGGTTGTGAAGAAGATATGAATGTGAAGGCGCTTGGCTTGGGTTTGCGTACTTACAGTATGGACTGGGAAGGGTTGGGCGCAGCTGAGATGGCGATAAGGCTGGGGCTGAGAGTGGAGGGAAGACGGGTGAGATCAGCTGGGAATGGGGGGTTTGAGATCTCGAGGATCACTCTTGCGGCCTGGTTATTGTGCTGCGAAGCTGGCAGTTAGTTGACTTCTTGTTTCTGGGGGATACGAACAGTAACGTCGTCGATCAACACGTCATGTCACCAAAGCCTTATTCGTCACAAATGGCTGAATCAGAATCATAAGAGAAGCCCAAGTTCGATATCCATTCGCTCATGAAGGTGAACAATGCTCAAACAAAGAAACCCCCGGGTTACAGTGAAATGGCATTTTTTTTTTGGGAACCCATCCCCCTGCATCTGCCTGAATAGATTGCAATGCTACTCCGTAGAGACTATTTGGACTGTTGTCATCTCTCCCTCCCGCTCTGTTTGCTCCAGCTTTGACATATCCGCTGATGAAATGATATCCTTCACGGCTTGTTGGCAACGTAGACAATCTTGGAGAAATGGAACGCGATCACGGAACGTTGGGTCCAAGGACCATCTCCCATCAACTAGTATACCCCCGAGGCGAATAAAATCCAATAAATCATCCCCATTATGCTCTCTAGCTTAAATTAGCTTCATGTAAGGTCAGTATTTTGAATGTGTGAACTCACTTTGTCACTAACCGCCGAAAACTGTCTCGTTCTCCCTTACTACGCGTCTCAAAGCTTCTTGGCCCTTGACGCGGCCTAAGCGGATCGAGGCATGGCTCGTCCTTGCCATCCTCCCAGGACCATGAGTGACTGAAGTCAATTATGACCGATGCGCAGTTCATCAAAATGTCTGGCTTGATGTCGCTATGGACGATTCTTCCGCCATGTAGTATGTCTATCTTTTCCATGCAATGAATGTAGATGTGAACATACTCGGGATCGATTCCATCGTCATTATACAGTTCTTGCGCAACCTGGCGTGTTGAATCGCTGATTTGTAGTTCGTACTGGTTATTATGTACCTCTTTCCCATCAAGTAATTCGAGAATTATAACAGGAATGTCCTCTCTATCCTCCACATAACCCCATCGCGGGAATAACTTCCGACTTAACTTTGTAGCTCCATAGTACTTGGGGAAGAATTGTTGGTCAGGGTCCTGAATGTACTTATCAATTTGTTGATAAACTCGCATCTCCCGTCTCCATGGATGGAAGCGTGCCTCTAGTTCATCATCCGAAAGATTATATTCTCGCAGGCGAGAGCGATTCCTACTCAGGCTATCCTTGCTGTAAGGAAGGAACTAGAGTTCCTGTCAGGTGGATCGAATGAATATAGCGCGACGAGGCACTTACTAATTTCACAGCATAGTCTTTGGAACCGATGGTAGCTCTGAAAACTTGGGCAGTCAAAGTTCGAGGTAATTTATGGAAAAAGCAAATGGGTAAATTCTTCGGCTTTCTATTCTATACGCTTTAACTCCCCACCCTCAAAGCCGAAGCAATAAATAAATAAAAAGCAAAACGAAAACACAGGCTTAAAATGTAAACCTCGATAAATACTGCAAACCCCTCTCTATTTCTCTCAACGTCTTTTTCCCCTTGAAAAAAATCACATTAATGACATACGTATATATATCCACCAGCTAGCTGCTCGCCCTTGTGGCATGGAAAGCCTTCCCGCGCTGTTCATGCATGCGTTAGTTTGATAAACCATGGATATGAGATAGAAATGCATAGTTGGAGAGAACTCACGTTGATAAACACCGACACCACAAGCGCCACTGCTGCCGCGACATACGCTGGGATAAACCTACACGACCACATCAGCCTCCTTCTTTGCATACAGGATGTGAGGGAACGGAGTACTCACAACTTTCTCAAACTCCCCACAATCGCCGCCACCGCATCATCTCTGAGAGCCACAGGGATAAGCTCAATGGCATTTGAACTGGTACCGCTGATCACGACTCGCAGATCTGCTTCCGAGAGAAGGGGTAGAAGAGAGCGAAGGGAAGACAGAGCAGTGTTGATGAAGATTGCACCGCCAATGGAAAGACCGAAGACAATGCCGATGAATTGGGCGAGCATCATAAAGCTGGTAGCGGTTAGTGAGCGGACGTAGGTGGGAGGACGGAGTGATGGAAAGCTCACGCAATGGCATATGAGGTATCAGATGCAGGAACAACGGTCTGGATAGTCGCATAACCAGCCTGGATGAAGGCACCAGCGCCGATGGCAACGAGAATCTCGTATCCGTAGATGTTGGCAACATTCGTGTTCTCATCAATGCGTGCTATTGCCATGGTTAGCTAAATAGTGAGACAAATGAGGCAAAACTCACAAAGTAAAACATCCCCCACCAGCAACAGTGCACCACCAACAAGATACCAAGGCTGATAATACCCGAGCTTGCTCATGAAGAACCCCTGCGCCATAATAGTCGCGCTCAACACAATGATCAGCGGTAACAGTCGCACCGCAGCTTCCAGAGCATTATCGCCACGCGAGAACTGGAAGTACACAGGGATATAGTAGACTGGCAGGAATCCCGCAGCATTGCATCCTGCTGCTGCAACAAAGAGGAGACAAGCTTCCTTGCTGCGGAGGAGGTGGGCGGGGAACATGCTCTCTGATTTTGTTGTGAACAGGGCGAATTTCTGCTGGATGGCGAAGAGGATGAGGAGAACGCCCGCGAGGACAAAAAGAACGATTATCGGGGCGCTGTCCCAGGCGTATAGGGCATTGCCAAAGTTGATGGCCATGACAAGGCAGAGGATAGAGGCAATGGACAGTGTGGCGCCGAGGAGGTCGAAGTTTTTACCGCGGGCCACGAAGGAGGTCGACGGAGAGGGGTCGAAAGCGGGGAGAAGGAAGACGTAGACGGGAGCGAATAGTCCGCCGATGACTTTGTAAAGTTAGAAGCTGTTTCCCAGGTTGAAAATGAGGGGAGGGACTCACTGAGATTCAGGTAGAATGCCCATCGCCAATTGGCTTTGTCAAACCCACCGCCAACGACAGGCCCGAGGACTGTGCCAACACCCCAGATCAAACCAACCATCGAGAGGTACATTGGGCGCTCTGTATCATCCGTGTGCACGCTCAGAAGCGTCAGAATGCCAAAGTAAATTCCATTTCCCGCCATGCCAAGCAACACTCTGCCCACGATCATGGCGCTCATATTTGGTGCAGCACCGCATAGCGCCGAGGCAGCCAGGAAAATCACAACGGAAATAAGATACAGGTGTTTTGCGTTATATTTTCCGTAGAGCTTTCCCAGCGGCAAGACAGTGACAATAGATCCGACCATGAAGCCGACCGAGAGCCATGGGAGAAGGGGCACAGCGTGGAACTCGTTGGCGATCGAAGGTACGAGGTCAGCCACAATAGTGCCGTCGAGTGAGTACATGAACATGCTGCTCAAGACAGCGACAACGACGAGAAACCATTGGAAACCGTGAATTTGGCGTCCGGTGGGCGGGGATTCGGGTTCAGGTGCGCGCTCGATGTCTGCGTCAGCGCCAGGGATGGGGAGGGAGTGGATAGAGGATTTCTCGGTGGGGTTTTGGGAGGCCATTTTGGTCGTGTGTGTTGGGTAGGCGGTTGTAAGAGTGATTGGTGAGAGGTGAAGGAGAAAGAGAATGGGAGGGGGATGAGAGGGAGAGAAGGGTAAAGCAGGAACGGCGATGGGTAGTAAGGAAGCAAACAGGAAAGAGTGCGTCGATGAAAAAAGTTGGAAAGAAAGAGAAAGAGTAAACCACGCATACATAGACTCTTACTTGCTTATTAGAAGCAAAGATATCCTCATTATTTTTCTTCAGCCCACAGGTAAGTAACAAGTAGCTGACATGTAACAGCGCTCACACCGAGCGTATTGGTCAGCTTCCCCGTGACTTATCTTATGTCCTTGGTGTGATTATCTGCCAGTTTGATTTCTAATCATACTTCGTACTTCCAGTCAGCCTCGTCCTCCTTCGCGGTTACTCCTTCCATTTCACATTCCATAAACAGACTCCGTGAACCGTGGTCTTGGTCGCTGTTGCTTACGCTGGACTGGGATAGGACTGGGATAGGATAGGGTAGGGTGTGGCTGGTAGAGTCACACAGCAGGTGAGATTGAAGTGAGATAAAAAAAAACGAACGGCGGGGTCTATGAAAATTGATTGATAATCCCAACAACGTGTCACGGCAGGGATAATCGAACAGGGGTAGGCGAGATGGGAGATCCCCCGTTCCTTCCCCGGTCTAAACCCTGTCATCCCGTGTTCGGTAGTCAGATCCTGGCTGACAACGCCAGGCGCCACATGCATTAGTGCGGCTGCCGCTTGTCATACGGCAAACCCCACGACAGCGATAAACACGGCTGAAAGAGTTTCATAATGACGCCCAATACGGCACTCAGCACCGCCCATCGGACTTCGGCGCCATTATAGGCTTATCCCGACGAGGCGCTTACATTTCTTCTTGTTCCTTACATAGCTGCGCTACTGACTGATGGTTACATGCGAGATGAGTACAGATCGGGTGTGTGCGGGCATGGAGCAGTGATGGTGTAACGACAAGCATGCAAGGAAAGCACGCCACGTACGTCCGTCGCGCCTTCTCTCGGATTGGCCCACAGCCTCTGGGTTGTTCCTTCCCGCTTTCTCACCCTAGCTATTTTGGATCCCACCTTCGTGTCCGTATCCACCGTAAGAAACCTGCCTGCATTGTGTGACCACACCCCAAAGCAAACCTTGCACATAGGGATTAATAGAGATCACCGTCACGTCACCGCTATTCTGGCTTATCTCTTGCACCAGACCAGCCTGATACGATAGAGAGTGATGTGCAGATGGCACAGTATAGCACAATTGGTGAAGCGTGCTTACGAGATACGGGAAACAGAAGCGGATACAGCCACGGCACGAGGCGACTCAAGGTGGCATTATCCTTGCACGGCACGAATCGTTAGCTAACAACCTCGTGTCTCCGCAGAAGCGCATGCCCGTACTCTACGACGAACACACGGTCAACCACGACAGTTCTTCAATACGGCTCGTGTCTTGGAATAACTTCACATCTCTAAGACAAACAGACGGGTTAAAGCGAACATATTTGCGCACGTAACCCTAACTTTACACCGTATGTGGCACTATTTTGTGTCCCTTTGTGTCCCGCCGCCGTGTTCACGTGTGCCGCGTCTCGGATCTCACAGCAGGCATTTCCAACACGACACTGCTTACGCCAACATTTTATCTTTTTCTGTCCGTTACCTAATACGGGCAAATACAAACACAGCACATACACCTCCACGCCCAAAATACCCAATATCTATCTATCCCTTGCCTCTTCGGGTGCAAGCCGAGCTATATTTGCCATGGTGGCCGAAAAGGGAAATGGTGGTTTGGTGTGACAGGTAGCGCTAATGCATGTCGCAGTACCCCTGTTGGTTTAGTGGCTTGGCACCAACGACACACGATGGGGACTGCCACGACGAGAAGATAACTAAGTACGAGTACGACAACAATGATTGGATACGACATTAACGGCGGATTATAATGGAAGATGACAATAAGACTAAGACCAGTTTATTGCATGTGCCTGATTAGAACGTGATTGATACAACCATTTTACTTCATTCTAACTGAACTCTAATCTAGGGACTGTAGTTATCAAAGAAAGGAGATTTTATACGACGCCACTAACACTCATTCCATAGCCAAGGAAACTAAACGGAAATATAGAGAGGACAAATGAATATCCAACATCCAAAACAGCACACATAACAGCTCCCTCGGTCACTCGAGTTCAAGCATGCACCCTCTTCACAAAAATCATATCCATACCGCTCTGCTTCGTGAACCAGTGGCCCAGGACCTTCCATTCCTTCTCGGGATCGGCAAGGCGAAAGTCGTACATGCGAACAAGCGCAGGGATGAACTTGATAATCTCCATCATGGAGATGTTGCGGCCAATGCAAACGCGAGGTCCGGCTCCGAACTAGACGGGGGGTATTAGCCTTGTGTCACCGAACCGAGATAGAAAACGGGTGCCTGTAGCCGCCCAAAGCAAGAAAACAGTAACACAACCAAAAAAAAAGAAAAAGTGCCACTCACAGCCATATTGCACCTCTTCATCTCCCTCACCCGCTCCTCCCAAGCCTCCCCCTCATTACCCTCATCCAACCACCTCTCCGGCCGGAAACTCTGCGCATCCTCCCCATACACACTCTTATTCGCATGCATCACCCAGCTATTAACCCCCACAATCGTGCCCGCCGGGATATACTGTCCCGCGATCGTCACGCCCCCCTCTGGCACCTCGCGCTCCAGCACAAACCCCGTCGCCGCGTGCGCGCGCAGCGCTTCAGTGACCACGGCATTGAGGTAAGGGAGTTTCGTACCATCCGCGTATTTGACAGGGGTGGTGAGAGCGCCGCTGTCGAAGGCTCCGTCTACCTCCGCCTGGAGACGTGAGTAGGCGCGGGGAGTGCGGCAGAGGAAGTAGAGGATTGCGCGGAGGCCGATGGCGGTGGAGTCGGAGCCGGCGATGAGGTTTGTGGTTGTGAGGGCGATGATTTCTTCGAAGGTTAGTTTGGAAGGGTCTTTTTCGGAGACTTCGAGGAGGCGGGCGAGGATGTCGCGGTGGGGTTTTTTGGTTGAGGAGGGGGATTTGCGTTTGTTGATCATTTTGATGGCGAACTGGTGGGTGTTAGCTTTGTTATGGTTTTCTTGGGGATGGGAAAACGAACATTTTGAACCTCGTTACTGCTCTCCAGCGGCAACACATGCGGTAAGACTGGGTTCCCCAGCAAAAACCTATGCATCCATGGTGCCTGCCCCACAACCGACAGATACGCCAAAAGCCCATCAATTGTGCCAATACTCTTCCCCACATCCGTGCCCGTCTCGAGAAATCCAAGCTGCTCTGAGAAGTTGATTTCTCCAAGCGCATCAAAGGTAAAAAATTGCAGCCAAGACCCAATATCGAAGGCCTTAGTTCCACCGGCGCCAACTTCGTCGATGCGCTTCAGGAAAAGGTCGATTACGGGCTGCACGTGTGGCTCGAGATCTGCGAGGGCAGTCATAGAGTATGCCGTCACCGACGCGCGCTTCAGGCGTGCATGGTATTGTTCCGAGCGCGTGGTAAACAGGTTCGCAAGAAGCTTGCCCTTATACAACGCCTCGACAATAGGGTAAAAAGCCGTCTTCGAGTAAATCGGCTTGAACCCATAGATAGTCGACATCGCCGCTGGGTCATCGACGCTAATCATATTTGCACCCACGCGGACAAGCGGGCCGTACTTGCGATGTGCGGCGATATTGCGTTTGGGCATCTCCTCGTGCCATGCTGCGCTGATTTTCCAGAAGTTGCTGAAGGTGCCGGAGAAGGGGCCGGGAATGTGGGAGAGACCCGTGAGGTAGCGGTAGTAGAGGATGTAGGCGGTGAGGAGGAGGGGGATGTAGATGTAAGGGCGGAGGAGGGGGGTGAGGTAGGTGAGGGCGGGGAGGCGGTGGGAATAGCTGTTGTGGAGGGAGGAAGGGAGGGAGAGGAGGGTGGAGTGGAAGGAGGGGACGGCGGGAGGGGTGGAGTTTTCCATGTTGGTGTGCTTTGTTGGTGTGCTCAGGATTTGAGAATATGATATGAGGTAAAAGATGGATGTTGTTGAGGATAGAAGACAGTGAGCTTGAAGATTCAATTTCAAAATCGCGGACTCTCGTCCATTCTTGAACAAAATCCAATGCGCAGCATCTCTGCACTAGCCCTCATCCTTCCCAGCTATCGTTAAACAGAGAAATCAGCCCTCTGTAAAATAAAACATGCATTCTTCCCAAAACTAGCATTCTTTACCTCTGAGAATCGATCGTAACACACAGCTGAGCCACCCAAGGCGAACCGCGCTTCACACCCTGGCTCCTACCACGCGAAGTCCCAGCTGCACACTCTGGCCCCCACAAATAGAATCTTCCAACCCCTCACACCAACCCTGAAACGCCACACACGGAAACCCCCTTAGCTGAATCCTCCCGCTCGTGAGTTCCCGTCTTGCCAATATCGGCCCCACCTCCGAGCGGAGGTAACCGAAAGGCAGGGGAGGGCCCGACGAGCTTAGAAATGGGTATTATCAAATGCATGATCATCCTTGTACCTTTTCTAGGCGCGTATGTATCCAAGATGCGGTGTAAAGTTGTACTGCTCGGTAAGCGGCGAGTTAGGCTGACACTGCTGCCGGGAGTCGGGAGGATGGGCTGGGGATGGAGGTACCCGGCTTATGTGTTGGTGGACAGGAAGAATTGGGTAAGGCATACGAGGTATACGAATTACGTGACGGTGAAGCAACAGGAAAAGATCAGAGAGCCATGGAATGTTGTGGTTTGTGGTTTTGTAATCGACAACTCACTCGGCATAGACGAGTTCAGCAGATAAATTTGGCTATTCCCTCTTACCTTTGCATGATTCCTCAGACATCAACTCCTGCAGTCTGATTTTTTTCTCGAGTCTCAATTCAGCCCATCTAGCTTCTCCATTACGACATCCAGCTCCGAAAACTAGCAATCATGTCTGCCCCCACTGAAGCACACGCTGACCCCTTCCGCCACACCTGCCTCGTCCCTTATGTCGAAGCTGCTACAGCACCGCCCCATATCGCTGAGAAAATTAACGTCCTACCCTTCCGTCGCAACATCTTTCTCCTTTTGGCGCACTCTCCGGGCCTATTCCCGCACATGATGGGCCTCATTGGGGGCTGCTTCAACAAGGATGTTCGCAAGATCCCCTTGCTAGACTGGGTAAGTCGTCTCACCTCCTAAACGACATCTACAATAGACACAGTATGACTATTATGAGGTGAGAACAAGTTAACGAAAACAGCAACTCATCGTCCTCCGCACTGCCACCACCCTCGGTGCAAAGTACGAATACGACGTCAACCTCCCCGTCGCTGAAATCTTCAACTTGGGCGAGGAAAAAATAGCCGCCATCGGCTGCACTGCCTTCAGTGTGCGCCAAGGCGAAGGCCCATGGACTGACCGCCAGCGTGTAATCCTACGCGTGATAGACGAGCAGCTCGCGACCTACACTAACACCCCTGGCACGATAAAGGATGCAGTGGAGATCTTGGGTCATGCGGAGTTGGTTGAGGTGCTCATTATTTTGGGGACTTATTCCACGCTTGCTAGGATCATTAATGGGTTGAGAATTGATGATGATCAGCCAATTAGGCCGGAGGGGTTGGAGGATATGCTGAAGGCTAGTGTTACGGAGTAGAGCGGGGTGTGATGTGATGAACGCAAGTGTAGTGCGTTGATGATGTTTAGCTACTTTTGGATTTTATTGATTTATTGAATTTATTTCTATTTGTATATTTCTGAGACAAATAAGGGAAGTTCCTGCATGGGATCAATAAAAGTCTCACAACCCGTTCTACTGTAACGGTAACGAGACACAAAAATCACAAAGTGAGAAAATCTATATTTTTCGCCCAACTGATGTCGTGCCCCTATCTCGTGAAACCCCCTTTTTAACGCTCATCCACCATGTCATCGAGAACGCAACGTCGCATCATGATCCCGTTACACAAATCTTTCCGTTGCACAGAATATCGAAAACATCCAACTTCCCGTACGTACGTACGGGTATTTGCATTTATCATTTTTTGCCACCCCCTTGGATCTGTCAGACTTGCATCGGATGTTTCTCCGCTTTACCCAGTACAGCTGCGCCACGAGGATCTTTTGTTGGTACAGTTACACATGGGAAGTTTGGTAATGGAGAGGAGGTGAAATGTGCTGTGTTGGGTTTCTGATGTCAGGCTGGTTATCAGCCGTTCTCGCCGTATCCTCGACGCGGAGACTGCCTCGCATGGCGAGCGTATGGCTTTCGTTATGGCCCGGGGATGCCGGGTGTCACGCGGGGAAATCCAGAAACAGCGGGAGAAAGATAGTACAGGACCTCATGCGGTGAGCCACGGAATGAATACTCAAAATCCTTACGGACAATACAAAGTCAACGACAACAATGGCAAATGATTACGTGAGAAAATAGAGCTTAACAATCAACTTCATCTTAGTGGGATATCATGAAAGCAGCCGCAATGGCGTCAGCGCAATATGATACTACAACTACAATAATACGGCTTATTCCTAAGACATTCTAATAGTGGTATTAGTACCAAAACGGTCATAATGAGAAACGTTTACGGGTATGAAATGGTAATGGTGAGAGGTAGAAACAGTCGAAAGTATACCAGTAGTGAGTAGTGGCGGGATAATTAGATTTTCATCTTTAGAACGGATAACACTCCAGGAGCGGCTGTTGATTCATTTGCGGAACATCCACGGTGCGGCTATAAACGAGCAAAATACCACTCTCATAGTTATGTATTACTGGCTACTCGAGTATAAAAACAGAAGGACGCGTAACGATCCACCGCCCCTTCCGTCTCAATATCGCCGAGTCCCAGCTTTCATGCTTCGCCCACTCCTCCCGCTTCGGTTGCACTTGCCACGCGCTTTGTGTCCCGCAACCATCCGCCAAACCCCTACTCGAAGAGAATGATCTGCTTTCTCTGCCCCAGAGCACCACTCTTGGCGCGCTCCACAGCCTCAAGAAGCCTTTCCTTGCTTCCCTCCGCGTCACCAACCGACCACTTCACCTTCTGCAAGCCAAGCGCGGGTAGCTGCAATTCTCCGCTGTTGAACAGCTTCACGAACCAGTTGAACAAGTCAACCTGCTCCTCAGCCGAGCGCAGCCCCACCTGCGCAGACCCACGGAACCCCTTCATCGTCAGCTGCCGCGCAAAGAGATCCGTGGGATCAATCGCGATGGGACCCCCTGCCGCCCCACTCAGGAATCCCAGCTGCACGTACGTCCCGCCCACGGCAAGAGCCTTGACTAGCCCGCGTCCGGAGGTCCCGAAGACCGAGTCCAGAGCGAGCGTGATGCGCTTATTTTTAACGCGGGCATCCCCGGCGAGGGCACTCTCCGTAACGACAATTTCAGCCCCGAGCTTACGGAGAGCCGTTTCGACTTTCTCTAGCTCGTAAGCCTCGCGGTCGCGGACAACGTTGATGACGTTAACCCCACGACGGCGTGCGAACTGGATGACAAACTGAGCCAGGAGTGAGGTTCCAGCATTCTGGATGATGTAGTCACCAGGTTTCAAGGCTCTCATGTCTTCCACGAGGCAGAATGCAGGGGCGATCCCAATGCGGAGGATGGATGCGAAAGCCAGGTCCGTAGGATATGTAACCCTCTGGAGTGACGCAGCGTCGAGCACAGCATGGGTGCGCCAAGTGCCTGTCCCGAACTTGCTCGGCACAACGAGGTCACCGGGCGAGAGGGTGGTCACGCTTCTTCCGATCTTGAGAACCTCGCCCACGCCGTCGTAGCCTAGGATGGGCTCGTCAAGGTGCGTGTGGGATGGCTTAACAGGGTAGACGCCTGCGAGCACCAGGATGTCGAGGGGGTTGATTGGGGCTGCGAGCATCTTGATGAGGACCTCGTTTGCCTCGAGCTTATTAACGGAATATTTTTGGGCGTGGAAGTTCACGGCTGGCACCTGGGTGCTGCTTGCAATGGTGAGAACTTGGGCCATGGTGAATGTGAATAAATGTGAGATTGATTGATTTCTGGAAAACGTGTGATTTGAATGTAAGATCTTAGATTATTCAGTAAAAAAAGATGGGATAAAGTGAAAGAGGAACAAAGGCGAGAATATTTGAAGTATAGTTAGTGGTGGGCAGCACAGTGAAGTCGTGGTTGTTTGTTTGTGGTCTCGGCAAAATCCATCACATTACAAATTACAAAGCAACTTTATGGACATATGCTTACGGAATACAAACGGTTTCTGTGCACGTCTACTACATTGATTAAGAAAATGCCGCCAAATGACTTAAATGTTGTTCTTTGTTCTTTGCTCTTTCCTCTTTTCGTTTTAATTTTTATTACTGCTGTAACCTCTTCTCATGTCAGCTATGGTGTGATTATAGCGCCGTGTGGCGCTCTGCCATCACACACAGAATATATACGGGTTTTGGGTCGGGACAAGATGGAGTGAGAAGCTTGTTATATTCCGCGCCTAACTCTTAATTGCCATGAATTTTAGCCCCCATATTATGTTTCTTGCGTGTATTACACTCTAGCTTGGCGCTCTGGCCTAATCTTCTACAGGATCACGGCACCCCTTGTGAAGGCTCAGCGTCTCATCCTATCTGTCTGCCTCTTTGCCGTTTGAATTCGTAACCCTCAGCTCTGACTGGATCCTGAAACAGCAAGGGGCTATAAGCCTCGTAATGGCTATGATTTCTAAGACCACAATCTTGGTACCTTGAAGCAGTCATACCACGTTTTTAGCCCAAGGGGCTGAATCTGCCTGGTCAGCCACCATCGATTACAGCGTCTCGGAATACCCTCGCACCTCATACATACGCTGGCTGACTCGAATTTACGCGGAGCATCTACTCAGATGGGGAAATAGCCGCGGGGCTAGTTACCATGGCTATCTCCATGTACCTTTTCGCGCGCATGGAAAAAGGCTAATGCCTGATTTGTCGTATTCTTAGATTCTCCTAGCAGCTCACCCCAAGCACATTGGAACCGCTTTTGGGCTGGATGTTGCTAGTCATGGGCCAAATACTGCAAGGCGTATTGGAGATGGGGCTGTAGTATTGCAGCCGTCGGTGAGAAAGGTAGGGGTGTTCGTTTCGGAGTGGATTATCAGGAAGAGACTGTCTAGACCGTGGAATATATAATGTTGATATTTCCTCTCTCTTTCGCCGTTCTAGAATATCAATCACGAGCAAGCACAACTTTTCTCTCATTTCGTCTCTCCTCTTTGCCTTTGACTTCTTCTCTTTACCTTCACTTTAACCAGCAATCGAGATGGCTATTCAAGTTGTGCAGCGATCCCCTGCCACGGTATTCCTCAGGGGCCGCAAGCTCTTCCTTGAGTTGGAGCTTGACCAAGTCTCAGGCTTTGAGGG
The DNA here is from genome assembly GCA_000750935.1 of Pseudogymnoascus sp. VKM F-4519 (FW-2642). Classification (NCBI taxonomy): domain Eukaryota; kingdom Fungi; phylum Ascomycota; class Leotiomycetes; order Thelebolales; family Thelebolaceae; genus Pseudogymnoascus; species Pseudogymnoascus sp. VKM F-4519 (FW-2642). Next base: position 35,804 of record JPKD01000149.1, read on the forward strand.
CATCTTCAAAGCCCTCAATTCTTCCGCATCCAATATCGAAGCCTTGACGGCTGGGTCAGATGGCCTTGTCCACTCGTTGTTTGAGAGACAGGCCAAGAAGACTCCCAATGCAATCGCCGTCCAGTTCGAGAACCAAGATGAGCTGACCTACCAGCAGCTCAACGAAACTGCCAATGGTGTGGCACGCCAGCTGTCTTGGGCCAGAAATACCATTGTGCCCATTGCCGTCTCTAGGTCTATAAACCTGATTGTTGCCTTAGTGGCAGTTTTGAAGGCCGGAGCAGCCTATGTGCTCCTCTCAACTGACTCCCCTGCGGAGCGGAATCGGTTTATCGTCAACGACACCAAAGCATTATTCGTCATCACCGATTCCACAACTGAGGGAAGCTTCACGCCTGCTCAAGAAGCATCCATCGAGGATCTTGTCACCGTGTCCCAGGCAATGAGTCCAAAATATCTCACCAATGTCAACAATTATCAAGACCCATCAGACACCGCCTATGTCATCTACACATCCGGCACAACTGGGCACCCTAAAGGTGTTATTCTTCCTCACTCTGCTGCCCATACTGGGATATCTGCACTTCCCGATTTGGATGTATCACAACCCTTCAGACAGCTGCTCTGCCATTCTCCCATCTTCAGCGCCGCACAACGCACCATCCTCGGGGCTCTATGCCGTGGTGGCACATTATGCATTGCTAGCAAAGAGAATATCACCCTGTATCTAAGCGACACCATTGAGGAAATGGGCATCTCGTCACTTGAGATCACACCAAGCATGCTCAAGCTTATCGATCCATTAAATGTACCTTCGGCTATCAAAAGGATCACACTTGGTGGCGAAGCCGTCGGCCCGGAACTTGTTGAGATTTGGGCAGGAAAGGTCGAGCTGATCAGTGCATATGGTCTTAGCGAATGCACTCAGGTATGCCGCCCCAATCCCAGAGCAGAAACGACAGGATACTAACGAATAGTAGTTAAATATGAGACATCTTCTGAAGCCCGGTCATTCGGCACGAACTATTGGAATGCCTTCAGATAGTACGTAACATTCGGGGTTGATGCCCCTTGCATGCGGAGTACTATTTTGATATGAAGCAACTAACCGTGACACAGGCACAACATATGTCGTACTTGCTCCAAATACCCTCAATCGCGTGCCACCAATGACCCCTGGCGAGCTATGCCTTGGTGGAGACCAACTTGGCAAGGGGTATCTTAACCTTCCGGAGAAAACTCGGGAAGTCTTCATCAACAATCCCTACGGAGCTGGACGCCTCTATCGGACAGGTGACATGGTCATCGAGAATGACGACGGAACAATCGAGCATATTGGAAGAATCGACCAGCAGACAAAGATTGACGGCCAACGAGTAGAGCCAAGCGAGTCAAACTTCATAATCCAGGTCCAACCTGGCGTCGTCCAATCCAGTGTGGTGTCTGCCGTTGTTCTCAATAGGAACTCTCTGGTTGGTGTTATCGTGCCCGAGAAGGGGAAGGAGTGGTCGTCTCTCATCAGAGAGATACGCCTAGAGCTGGGAGCTCTGCTCCCTCATTACGCCATCCCTCGATACTGGGTCCAGCGCGAAGAATTGCCTCTCACAGCGAGCGGAAAAATTGACATATCCAGCCTCCAAAAGGCGGTTGAAGCGATGGATGCAAACAAGCTGATCAAATTGTCTATCACACCATCAATCCTTACACCACAATCGTCACATGCATCACTCCGACTCGCAGAAGCCACTGATAAACTTGAAATCAGTTCCGATGCTAAGATTGCTGAGGCAATTGCTTCTGCTCTCTCTATATCGCCAGACACGGTTGATTTCAGTGTTTCATTCCAGGAGCTTGGTGGCTCGTCCCTGGACGCCATTGTTGTAGCATCCAACCTGAGAAAAATTGATATTCACATTTCCGTTTCGGATATCTTGCAGTCTGAGTCGATAAGGCAGATGCTTGATTGCCAAACTGAGCCAAATTTGGAAATTGCAACCCGTCCAGCGCCTTTCTCTTTACTCCCACAGGGAGCAAAGATTAATCTAGCCGGGCTTGAAGACGCCTATCCTGTCACGCCGCTTCAGGAAGGCATCCTGGCAGACTCCATCTTGGGTACTGTCAACTATGTCTATCAGCGCACGTATAAGCTACAGGGCGTCAGCTCTTCTCAGGTACAGGCGGCAATGAATCAAGTCTTAGCTCGCAGCAATATGCTACGAACGGTCTTTTACCCACACAAACGGAGTTTCGTTCAGGCAGTTAAGAAGACCGCGGAAATCCCTTGGACAGTCATTAAAGGGGCTTCATTAGACAGTGTCGTGAAGGAATCAAGCAAAGAGGAAATGCCTCTCGATGAGCCTCTCATCAGGGTTACTGTTATCGACGAAGATATTCTTCTCCTCGAGATGCACCACAGCCTGTTCGACTTCTGGTCCAGCCAATTCGTTATCCAGGATACTATTGCAGTCTTGCAAGGGAAATCGACGATTCCTCGCCTGCCTTTTAGTTCATACGTCGCCTTTCAGCAACACACACACGATGAGAAGGCTAAGGAGTTCTGGAGAGGCTATCTTCAGTCGGCTACGCCAACCGTCGTTGATCTCGGGATTAGTGCACAGGCTATTGAGCCTTTCGTCTTAAAATCCACAATTGACCATGGCTTGACAGAATATAGCCACAATTATGGTGTAACCATGGGTGCCTTCGTCCATGCCGCCTGGGCTTTAACTCTTGCTTCGATGCTCAATACTCGAGACGTAACTTTCGTCGCAGCATTTTCAGGACGAGACGCCGACCTAGACGGAATCTTGTCACTAGATGGCCCGACTCTCAATACTGTGCCCATGCGGGTTCAAGTAGATGAAGGGCTACATGCCGTTGACTTCGCAAAGGCAGTGCAAAGCAATCTTTGGGTTCTATCCAGATTCGCCCACTCTGGGATGCGAAATGCCCTGACCGAGGGATCCATGAAACCAAGTGCCTTTAACACCATGGTTAATATACTTGTGAAGCAAGATGACTCTCTCGCCGCTGGCCCATTGGTGCCGATTATTACCCACGGAGACAACTTCACGCAGTGAGTGACCCCTGTCGTTTTGTAGTACTTCAATCATTGTTCAAACTGACATCGCAATTAGATACATCACCATTGAGATCAGCGAAACAGACCCAACATCAGTCAAGATGCTAGTGCCTTTCGCTGGAGATTTGCTCTCCGCCGAGACTTTACTAGGCAGATTTGTTCAAATTGTGGGCGGCATGATTGGAAATCCCGAGGGGGTCGCAGCTCAGATGTCTAATGAGGTCTCCTCAGTTTATGAAGACTCGGCCGAAGAAATTCCAAGGCTTGCAACGTCATATCCAGAATTTAGACTTGCACATGCTGCTTTTGAGTCTTTTGCAGCATCTACTCCGTCAAAGACTGCTATTCGCACGGCCTCAGGGGAAATGTTGTCTTATGCAGAGCTCAATGGAAAGGCCAATAGCTTTGCTGCCTGGCTCATTTCAGAAGGTGTCCAGCATGGCGAGATGATCCCTCTCTACATGGAAAAATCGACGGAAACCTTGATCTCTATCCTCGGCATCATTAAAGCCGGCGCTTCCTTTACGCCTCTCGATCCACTCAATCCGCATGATAGAAACGCATTCATCGTTAAAGATGTCGAGGCGAAGCGAATTGTCACAGATGAACACAACAGAAGCGCTTGTGCATCTTTTGGTGTTGAAATGATTATCACCGAGGACATGGAGCTTCCTTCTGACTCTTCGCAGAACCCTGTGGTTCCAGAGCTCACTCCAGAAAGCGTAATCTACGCAATCTACACTTCTGGTTCGACAGGATTGCCAAAAGGTGTCCTCGTACAACATTCAGCTGTGACAGCTTCGACTGAGGGTATGATTGAAGCCACAGCCGTGACTTCCGGCTGGAATGCTTTGTGGGTCCTCAACTATGTTTTCGATGCTTCCTATTATGATGTCTTCACCATCTTCTCCGCTGGGGCAACTTTATGCCTTGCACCACAGGACGAGCTACTATCAAACCTCGCCAGCTATATCAACGAATTGGAGATCGAGCAGGTGATGCTCACACCGACGATTACCAAGCTCATTTCTGGTGGGCCAGCAGAGGTGCCCGGTCTGAAGGTGTTGAATGTGTGCGGCGAGAAAATTGATGTGAACATCCTGAACTGGGCGCAGAGTGTAGATGTCTATAACGGGTAAGTGTGTCCTACGGATCGAGGCATCCGACAGGGCTAACCAGATTCCAGTTATGGACCCACCGAAGCCACAATTCTCATGACAGTCTCCCATGTAAAGCCTGACGGAAGCCTTAACAGCATCGGATACCCATTGAAACATGTTACTGCAACCATTGTCTCTCCCGAAGCTGGAAACTTAGAGCCTGTCCCACGTGGTACTGTAGGGGAGCTCTGTGTCCGCGGACCACAACTTGCAAAGGGATACCTCAATCGCCCAGAGCAAACAGCTGCAGCCTTTGTCCGCAACACTGATGGAGAGCCTCTCTATAGAACCGGAGACCTGGCACGATGGGCAGATGATGGGAGCCTTGAGTACGTATATCCATCACATCAATGAGCTATCACTGACTGTACCACAGATGTCTCGGCCGAAAGGATTATCAGATCAAGCTTAATGGTTTCCGTATCGAGCTTGGTGAGATTGAAAACGCAATCCTCGTAACTGAGGAAGTCGACGCTGCTATCGTATCCGTTGCTGAATTACACGGAAAGCGCCAGCTCGTTGCATTCTGCATCTTCAAAGCCGACCATCTTCCGAATGATACGGCAATGCTGCCAGCGGACGACTACTTGGACAGGATTTTGAACCTTTCGTCTCGGCTCACTACACTCTCGCATTATATGGTGCCAAGTCTCTTCCTGCCTTTCAGAAGCTTCCCAACTCTCCCGTCTGGAAAGTCAAACAGGAAGGCCCTCATAGCAGTTGCAGAGCAGATGACAAATTCCGAGATTACGACATATCTGCCTCGTGATAATGGTTCGGACGAATTCGTGGCTGCCTCAACTGAAGAAGAGCTGGTGATGCGACAGGCGTGGGCTTCGGTTCTCGACGAGCCTGAGGAATCGATTGGTGCGAGTTCTATCTTCCTAAGTCTTGGAGGAGACTCAATATCAGCAATCAATGTTGTTGCTGCCTGTCGAAAGTTGTCCTATAACATCTCCGTCTCCCATATTCTCTCCAACCCAACTCTTGGAGAGCAGGCGAAAAATCTCAAGGCAGCACAAAAGAAGAAAGTCGTCACAGAAGTCAAGTATGAGACTCCGCAATCATTGTTGTCGGCCATGGGAAATGCCGGCATTGATTTTCATCAATATATTGAGGATGTTTATCCTTGTGGTGCTGGTCAGATTGAGTTCTTGACTCAAGGGCACAAGAAGCAACAGTTCTGGAATCTAACTGCGTGTCGAGAACTCCCTCCACACTTCGATCTCCAGCTCTGGAAAGATACCACGAGGGAGCTGACAGCCAGAAATCAAATCTTGAGAACGATGTACTTCCAAGCCGATCAAAATGATGAATCATCTTGGTATCAGGTAAGTCCATGATAACTATAAAACATTGACAGCATCATCTAATAGTATTATAGATCATCGTCAGAGAGCCGGTAATGGACTTCGAAAACATCTTCTACGCCACTGACGCCGAGAAGCTGGGACACATGGAGAGTCTGCGGGACGGGCTTTTTACTTTTGGCAGGCCCAATATCAAGTATAGGCTCCTCCAATCTCTGACAGACGGCGCGAGGACACTCTGCATCAAGGCAGATCATGGATCATATGACGGAACCCTTCTCCGAATTTTCGACGACCAATTCAGGGCCATCGCTCGCGGTGATACAAATATCCCTCCTGTCAATTCATTCAAGAAATTCATTGACTGGGCACATGGAGTCGATCGAAGCGAAGCCCTGCGATACTGGAAGCGTTCGCTCCACTCATACACTCCCGGACACAACCTACCATTACAGCCTATTTCAGATCGACTGAAGTTTGCCGTGGTGAATGCGGAAGTGGATAGCACTGCATCTGCCTTTGGCGTCACGGCCTCCACTGTCTTCCAAGCTGCCTATTCAATCGTTGCTGGCAAGCTGACTGGAGCCAAAGACGTACTAGTCGATAACCTCCTCACTGGCCGCAACGCAGATGTCGAGAACCCGCAAACTTTGAACGGTGCTTGCGCCAACTTCCTGCCTTTCCGTTCGAAGCTGTCTAGCAAGGAGTCAATCGCCAAGTTCCTCAAGGACACTCAGGCACAGTTCTGGGACACGACTGAGCATGGTGCAGTTGGTCTTAATGACGTGTACAAGACGTTGAATAGAGATAGGCAGGTGCACTCTGCGAAGCTGCTCTATTGCTTTCAGCCATTTGAGCCTGCTCCTGCGACAGCCAAGCCCGATCCTATGAGGTGGATTGTCATGGCACAGAGCAAGGTCTTCATGACCATCAACTATGCCTTGATGGTGGAGGTTCAGAAGACTGCAAAGGGTCACCGATTTAAGCTTCAATGGGATAGCAAGGCTTTGAACGATGAGCAAGCCGACAAGTTTGTTGAACTGTTTAGCGCGGTTTTAACAATGATGGGTGAGAACAAAGATGGGCGACTGGCTGAGTTGATGGGTATTGAGACGGATTTGGAAGCTTTGTGGCAGGCTTAAGATTGTTTTGATTTTGGGATTTGTTTCTTGTCTCTTGGGGGTTTTCAGTTTGTTGTCTTTATTTATGACAGTTCATCTCGTTTATAGACTTGCTTAGAGGTTCGTCTGCGTTTTAGGTTTATTATAGAGGGTCATGACATGATGCAGTATTAGATAACTTTAGTTAGTAAGGCTGAATTCAGAGGGCTGTATTTGTTTGCCTTGTTTATTAGCTCTACCAAATTATGAGTGGGCATAGTTCCAACGTGTAGTCGCTTGTTTATTATCTACAGCCATTCATTCACCCATACACAACTCACCCCAAACAACCAAACCTCACCTACGAAACTTCATCAGAGTAAGATCTACAGTTCCAGTATAGATTTTAAACCTACCTAATATGTTACAAAAGATGGAAAACAACGCGAAGGAGGTTAGTTTACCTATAGCACGCAACCATCCAGTTGTTTTTTACTGTAACTAACGACCTCAGAAGGAGCCCCAGATCGGCGACAGCAGCACTACTTTCCATGACATCAAACGACTCGACCAGGCAATAAAAGATATGGAATCGAGATATGAGAATCCTAATGACTTACTCGAGAAGGTGAACAAAATGGATTTCGCATCGATTATACTCGGTGATGATCTCAAGCACTATGCTCAAGAATTTGAACTCCTCCTAAAAGATTTCGTCTCCTTTTTGGCCAAAGATGCCTTGGATACAAGAGATACTACTATCTTTGACAAATTTTGCGCCGACATGAAAGAGATCACAAATACGGGCAAAGCGATGGCAAGTTTTAGCAATCTTTTTAGTTATTCTCATTTATTAACCTCATCTAGGCTGCAAAAGACAAACAGAGCGGCCCGGCTATATAGCCAGCAACTCTCATGTCCCATGGTTGGCTTTCGGATATCCTGTGCGTTGATACAGCTAGCTAATTTACAGTCGACACACTTTGATCGGATTCGATGGGAATTGGCACAACAACGTGGAAATGTCGCAGAGATAGACAGATGAAGCCTTCGCAACTGAGAATTAGAACCACATCAATCCGTAGTATTTGCTACTAAATATGTGAATAATGGTGATACGCTGCTGCAGATACTGTAGCACCTATATAGTGCGCCCTTGTCCTGTGAACGGAGTGATGTTCAACAGGATCAGACCGTTCAATAAACAGCATGTACCATTTGCTGTGTGTAACGATTCTCGGTGAACACTGTCACGGGACGAAAATATGTATCCTCTTGCGGTTGTTTTTCTCCATTACTGTAAACAGTTAAATTGATTATATGTTTTGAAACTCTTTATTTTCGTTGTTGTTGCGGAAACAGGTCGAAGTGATAACGAGTTCCATAACTCAGATAAGCACAATCAGTTTGATGACTAACCATATACTCCATGCTGGCCAATAAATAGGGCTTTGATAGCCCCGCGAATATCAACAAGAAGAAATATACTGTACTTAAATAATTATTACTTTTAACTATTAATACCCAATCACTCGAGAATCAAGTGAAAAAGTAGAGTTCGGATTCAACTTTCGTTCCGATTGCTACCCGTGTACGATCTCATCTTCGGATCTTGGCCCCCGCGGGTACCCCTGTCGCGTACCTTGCATTCACCGCAACTTTCTTGCTCAACCAAAAAAGACACCCCACGACCACACCACCAAGCACCCCTCCACAGTACAACCCCTCAATCGAAGGCGCCATGGAGACCAGTGCAGGTATAACAACAACCGCAGCGGCCGAATCTCTAATCCCCCAATTCAAACTCGAACGCGTCCTAAACCAAGGTCCGTCGTTTCCCCCCCGCCCGCCTTGACCCCGCTAACCACCCCCCACCACCAGACCAAGCCGGACGCCGCATTGTCCTCCTCGGCGCCATCTCCACGACTCCAGCCCTCCTCCTCCTCGAGCGTGCTCCATTCTCCGCCTCCGCCGAACACCTCGCCGAACTCCCGCGCGCGCTGCGCTCGTGCCGAAACCTCGGTGCAAATGATGTCTACTTCTGGTTTATGGCGTGTAGCGGGGATGCAGCGGATGGTGGTGCGGCTGAGATACACGATGATCTGAAGATCAACCTAATATATCCGTGTACGGAGAAACATATTAAGAAGTACAGTAGGCAGGGGACGCGGATGGTGACTGAGACGGCGGAGACATACAAAAATTCCGTGAGGCCGTACATGCAGCGACAACGGGAAGGGGGAAGGTTGACCTGGGTGTATAATATCATTGAGGGCAAGACGGAGGTGGAGGATGTGATCTTCCGCACAGTGCGTGGGGTAGATACAGAGCGCGGCTTCCTGCTGCTACCGGACCTGAACTGGGACCGCAAGACGATGGAGAGCCTGCACTTGCTCGCGCTGGTGGAGCGTAGGGATATCTGGAGTCTGCGTGACCTGCGGAAAAAGCATGTTCTGTGGCTGAAGGACATGAGGCGCAAGATTTTACAAGCCACTGTGGGGACATATACCAAACTCGAAGAGGATCAGTTGAAGTTGTATGTGCATTATCAGCCTACGTACTATCACTTCCACATCCACGTCGTACACGTCGCTCTCGAAGCCGGCGCCACGCAAGCAGTGGGCAAGGCCATCGGATTCGAGAGCCTCATCTCACAGCTAGAGACAATGCCGGGCGGCGAGGAAGCTGGGTTGGACAGCGTGAGCCTAACATATGGTCTTGGGGAGTCTAGCGAGCTATGGATCGACGTCTTCGAGCCGCTCAAGAATCGCGGTACAGTTTCTCTATCTCAATAACCAGATCATTCACCCCCGGACCATTGGGGCAGTTCTTCCAATCTCCGTCGTGCACGCAGTACACCTCGTTGTTCAATCTCACCGTGCAGCTCGCCCTGACGCCCACATTGATACTCCTCTGCACGCTGTCCCTCAGCAGCCCCATACCCATCCCATCGGCGCTTCCCGCGCACTCATTCAGCTTCTGGATGTCGACGGCGTGCTCCAGCGCGCAGCCCTTAACTAGGGCCTCATCGGGGATCTCCCTGTAGTCGTTGGATAGGCACATGACGAAGCCGAGATAGATGCGCGGCTCGGGGTAGAGGTGGGCGGCGCACAGCTCGAGGATGTTGCCCATGCACTCCGGCGGGCCGTGCATGCAGTCCACGCCGTCGTTCTCGGTCGGGCGCCCGAGGAAGGTAAGTGTGAAGTCGACCTTGGAGCTGACGCGCTCCATAGCAGGGAGGACGAGTTCGCGGAGGCAGGCCTGGTAGATGTGTTAGCTTGCGCGCTGGAGGTACTTATAGGAATACATACCCTTGTGTCTGGACATTTGCTCATAACGTGCGCTTCGAGTGGGACTAACTTCCCCACCCTCTCGACCACAGCTGGGGCTGCATCACTGCTCGTTTGGTGATGGCATGCCGTAGACGTGAAACCTCTGAAGTCAAATACCCTCGTTGTCATCGTAAACGCGAAATACAAAACCACAGCAACCGTGAGGGCGACCGCGAACGGCCTGTTCCTGGCGGAACCCGCGCCACGGGCCTGTATCTGCGACTGGACACCCATATTATTCGCTGTTTGAAGCCGTGAAGAGGAAGTTTGCGTCGAAGACGGCGCAGAATTAGAGTCTGTTGGATGCGGGGAATTGAAAGGCTGGTCTCGTTTAGAATCGGCAAGTGGAGCGCTGGTGTTTTCGCTGGCGTGCTCCTTCTTCTCTGAGAAGCCCGCTGGTATTATTGATGGGTTAGACATCGCGAGGATGGGTTATTATGATGTTGGAGATGGACCATGAGGGTTGTACTAATGTTGTTCGTCCTATGGATCTCGGAAATGTAACCTTGGATGTCACAAGGCTGTAGCCGTGTGGTGGCTGGCTCGAGGTTGGTGGGTCGCCGGAGTTCCTGACGAGGACGCGAGGCTGAGGAAGGTACGACCAACCGCCATCCTTCGCACCTTCCTGCCAACATACGAAGAGACAAATAGCAGGAGGGTCGCCAGCCGTACCTTCCTCAAATAAAACCATGAGGCACGATATAAATATGCGATCCAAAGTACAAAGACAGCTAGATGAGTCTACAATTATGATTTTCCCGAGATTCTGTCCGTCCCAGCCGTCGCTACCTATAGTACAGTACAAATATCCCTTACACCTAATGATACCCATTCGTCCCTCCACTGGCCGCTACAATCCGGTCCAGTTCTTCTTTCCTCTCCCGATACAGTTCTTGCGCTTCCCTCTCCCTCTTGGTAATGAACCCAACCTCAGCCCGCAGCCCCTCCAAACGCGACGAAATCGCGGCTTCCTCTCCAATTTGCAGGGTGCGGAATGCATCCAACGAGTTCGTTGCGGTGCCTAGCGCCTCTGTCGCCTCGGATATCTTCTGCCGTAACATCTTCTGTCGCTTTTGATACCCCCCCAGGTGGAGCGCGAGCTTCTTCTCGAGCTTGTTACCGCGCTCGGCGGTGGTGGTGATTTCGCTCTGGACGGCCTGGGACGCATGTTAGTTTCGATGAATGGGAGGAGGATGTCAGGGTACTTACGTCGAATGCTTGCATCAGCAGCTCCCGCTCAGTGGGCTCCTCATCTTCGTAATCGACAAGTGCAGGCGCCAGTGTTGAGCGGTGTAGCTCATTCCACGTCTTGTCGAATATCTCTGCGCCCACGACAGAGCTGTCGCGAGAAGACTCAACAGCAATCGCCAACCTTGCCTGCGCGAGCGCATCGTCCTCGAACAAATCAAGCTTCCCAGGTTGGCCCTTCAGTCTCAAGCCCGGAGCGGGGTGCTTCGCGGCATCATTTCCGATGAGGAGTGACATCTCCTTTGCAATGCTTGCTTGGATGGGGTCGGAAATCGCCGACACTTCCTTCAGAATCGCATCTAGGTCTACGAGGGCAGGACGCGGGAGGCCTCTCTGGAGAACTTGCGTCTGGCGCTTACGCTCGAGGAGCTCCTGTGCTTCTCTAATCTGCTTGTTCCTCCTGTCTCTAATTTCCGCATCTTCCTCTGAGACCTCCACGCGAGCGGCCTCTTGTTGCTCCTCGGGGAGCTCGAGCTCCCACTCCGTGTCTTTCGGCTTTGGTAGAGAGGCTAGGCCTTGCTTAAGTTGATGCTTCAATGCCATTTCTCGGAGTTTCATATCCCGCGGCGTGGCGCTAACGAGTTCCATGTCGCCCTCTGTGTTGATGGCGAAGTTGTCTCGCATCGGCGTTTGCCCAACACCTGGCGTGCGCATGGGGGTTTCCCCAATACCAGCGCCCCCGCGAAATGGTGTGGCCATAGGATTAGGTGTTTCTATTTGACTTTTGCGGGGAGCCACGCTTTCAAAGCCAGTGCTGCCAGCGCCTTCGTATAATGGCGTATTCTCGCCACCGAGCAGCGACGATTTAGTTTCGGTCAAGGCTCGAATATTCTTGATCTCGTTCGCGATACGATCTTCCTGGGGTGGGGCTCGAGGTGTCCGAATCGGCGCCCCTGTGTTAATCGTACTGTATGATCCCACAAGACCTCTCGTTGCGTCGTTCTCGCTGGCACGCGCCATCTGGTTTGCCCGTTCTCCAATCATGCCCATCTTCACAATCTCCTCCAGCTCACCCTCCCCAACCTGTGGCGAGGGTAGAACGAGAGCACGTCTCTTGCTGCTCTGCTCGGCCTCTCGTATTTTCTGCATCTGTCCGGCCTTAATGGCGGCTTGGTATGATGCGGATGGCGCATCTTTTTCGGTCTTCTTTCGCTTACGATCCGGGTCCTCATCCGCGTCCCCTTTTCGCTTGTTCGCAAGTTGTTGTTTTCGAGGATCGAATGATTCCCTTTGCTTTTCGTTGATGGCTGCCTCTTCTCCGGTGTCGTAGAATCCAGGGGCAGCCTTCTTTTCGAATGGGATGTCGGCGTTGTAGTCCATCTGCCCCTTCTTTCGGCTAACAACCTTGACGTTGATTCCGGCATTCTTGAGTTCGCGACGCTTTTGAAGCACAGCTAGTCTCCGAGACTCCTCTAGTTGGCGCTCTCGAGCCTTCCTCTTGGCCTTCTTTCCCTGTGTATTCGCCAAACGAGCACGCGCCTCGCTCAGCATCTCCTTTTCGTCCTCATCGAGATCTATCGTGTCAGGCCTGGCAGGTTTCGATTCTGGGTCGGGGTCCACCTCGCCCGGTCGTAACTTTCGTACATCGTCTGCTGATGGCGCTTGCGCTTCACCACCAACCCCAGTGAGTCCCAAATCTCCAGCCTCTCTCTGTTCTGCTTCGTCGAGTAGTTTCTGGTATCGTTCCAAACATTGGTTCGCGGTTCTGCCGACGAGAGGGGCGAGCGTGCGCCATTGTGTCGGCATAAGCTTCGCTAGATGTAAGAGCTTCTCGTCTTCCTCCTTGCTCCATTCGACTTTCCGGATGCCGGGATCGAGCCATTCGCTCCATCGCGCTTTACATTGCTTCGGTGTCTTCCTGGCCAGCAGCGACGAGACTCGCGCCCATTGCTGCAATCCGTACTTTGACTATTATGAACGATTAGCTGACGAACATTAAGGATGAGATGTTTATGCCCACCACGCTCGCTTTAAGTATCTCATCTTCGATATTCGTCCAGACTCCTCCCTTGACGACAGGCATCGTGGCGGTGGCGGTCGAATTATAGGCGGATGGAGTTGTGGAAGGGGTCGAGTGGTTGACCTCATCCAGCCTTATCACCAAAATATCAAGTCGCGGAACCTTAGCGCGACGGTTATAATCACGTGATCGTCAAATGCGGACTAGCAAAAATCGCCCGATTTAGCTTTTCTGGGGTAATGACACGTGATATATATCCGAAGGCGGTTGACAAAACAATCCGGACAGTGTCAAAAGTCGCAAGCGAGAA